>LBNU01002822.1:14950-25007 GCA_014162995.1 Artemisia annua | reverse complement strand
ATATATATATATATATATATGTATATATATATATATATATATATATTGTGTGTATCAATCATTTTTGGTGCCGCTGCCGGGGAGGGCTAGAAACGAGTGCGTCGATTCCGTTCGTTGTTTATGTGATTTGAAGATCCTTCCTCGGAAGTTACTTATTTTCGTTATATTATAAAAATACAAAAATAGAATAAATAAAAACACTTGTAGAAAGTGTTTTTCATAAAAATACAAAAATAAAATAAACAACAAAACAAATCGTGAAATTAGTCGTTGATCGGATTACTTTGAGATTACAACCAAATAAACGGGGTTTTAGGGAAGTCTTGACATTAAATTGCAGACTGAGTGAGTGATAAAGCGAAAAGTGTCCCGCTTTTCGGGGGTCATTTAAGCCCTAAATCGTATTCATTTGATCAAATATCGCCCTAAATCGTTCCTTTTGGCATTTTAGGTACTTTGGAGAGAAAATCTGAAAAAGGAAGTATTTTGGACGTTTTTGGAGCATAAAAGTGAAGAATTCGACAAAGTGCTAAAATCTGCTGGAATAGTACCCTTGACGGCGTCAAGCATGGATGTGACGCCGTCAAGCCTTGATAAGCCAGAATGGATTTTGGGAGATTAAAGGGGGACGGGGTCAAGAAGGCCATCAAGAAACCCTAAGCACGGCGAGGTGACAGCGTCAAGGCTATAACGTGACGCCGTCAGATCTGTTTTCCTTTATATATTCTCATAATTTTTAGTCATTAGGGTGGAACTTGTGTGGAACTTTTTAGGGAGAAACCCTAGACGAATTTTAGCAGCTTTTTCAAGGTTTTTTACCTTGAGATATTCCATGTTACATTGAAGATAAGTAATCAATTAATCATTCAATATGTCTATGTGTTGTTTGATTCTATCTTGTTCTTGTCTTTTGTTTAACATGCTAGGCTAGGTTTTCTTTGTGTTTGCTTAGATCTAATGAAACCTAACTATTGATTATTGATTGAATGGTGTGTTATTGATTGTATTGGATGAATGTTTATCGATGTTAGGCTTAAGAAAACTGGCAGACTTCCAATTGGTAACATGCTTGAACGTCTTAAGAAACATGAACCAAGGTGTACTAAGGTTATTTGATTGTATTTAATGCATGAGCGAATTCTAGTGATCCCATGTTAGGAGCTTCTTAGCCGGCTCGACATAGGAGTGAAGTAGGAGCTTATAGAGTTGGGGAAGTCCGTACAAACCCCCACGACTGGTATTAAGGAATACAATCCGTCATCCACGCAATTACTACACACTAGTCAATCGGTAAAAGATAGTTAGGGAGTAAGGAAATCTAAGTAAACACATTTCTCTCCATATAGTTTTCACAAACATTCATTTTCTTGTTATTTTATTTTATTTGCATTAGTAGTTATTTGGGTTAGTTGACTAGCAACTAATTCCGCTCACTCCTTCAAACCCGAGATTTTTACTTGCTTTCCAAAAAAAATATAAAAATACAAAAAGAATTTTCCCTCACCCCTAGACCTATTAGAGTAGTTTTTCAATCCTAACGACACTTGGTATTTGCTTAAACACATACCTTTTATTGACCAAAAACCCGACCTAAAAGACCAAAAACTAACCAATAAATGCCAAATATATTTGTTTTTGTGTTTTTATGCACGCAGGTAAGGAAATATGAGAAACGGACAAAAAACGAGCCTAAAACCTCAAAAACGAGCACGGGAAATGGAAATTAGTCAAAAGCCATAATCAGGAATGCCAAAAAAGTCAAAAGAAGCTCAAAAAGTCAACTAAGGTCCTTGAAGTTTGAAGATATGGCAATAATGGCCCCTAAAAGAAGTTTGATGAATTTTACAAGTTTGGTCCCTGGAAAAAGAATTGTGAAGAAAATACATACCAAGCCCTCAAGGAATCATGAAATTGACAATTATGGCCCTTGGATGGATTTTAAATAAATGGCAGGAATGGTCCTAAAACTTTCAGAAGTTACAATATTAGTCCTTATCATTTAAACTTAAAAACTAAACCTTATCACTACTTACAAAACTACTACACTAACCCTTATTTATCCTAACCCATAAATAAACCTTA
Organism: Artemisia annua; assembly: GCA_014162995.1. Taxonomy (NCBI): domain Eukaryota; kingdom Viridiplantae; phylum Streptophyta; class Magnoliopsida; order Asterales; family Asteraceae; genus Artemisia; species Artemisia annua. Next base: position 22,925 of record LBNU01002822.1, on the reverse strand, counting down.
CCCATAAACCCAATAATCCAACCCATTATCCTAATAAACCTACTAGCCCATTTCCCTTCAAAATCCACAAGCCCAATTTTTTTATAACAAAAACCCACTACCCTTTTTATATTAACCCGTAACCCAGGTCAAACCAGACCTAAACCCGGTCAACAAAACCAAAATGCGCCCTTTTTACCCCCTTTTACTGTTCATCACCTTCCCCACAGAATCACCCTTTTTCACCCCTGTAACTCTAAATTAACCCTGTCCAAATCCAATGAACTTAGTAATGGAATCCTTCTAGAGCCTCCCACTAATAATGTTTATCCTCCACAAGCTCTCTCATTGGATAGAAGGGACTAGAACATGATCCAAGGTTTCTGGAATGATAGTGATCACAAAGTCGGTGGGATTGCTCTTGAAGCTTCTAGCAAGAGACCCTGGCTTCCCTCTTCTCCTATAAATAGAGGACCCTTGCTCTTGGTGGAGCCGTATAGGTTTAGGAGTAGTCTAGAGTGCAATTTAGTGTTCCAATTTATGTTTTCTGTAATGCTTTAATCATTTCGTAGTGTAATCAGCCTTTAAAGTTAATAAAAGTTAATGTTTGTTTGATGTTTTGTTAATTCCGTTTTGTACTAAAATAATAATAAGCTCTTATTTACATCAAGTTCTTAAATTTTAAGTTGTTTCAAGTTATTTAAGTTCCTACAATCATTTTTATAAGCTGTTATTCTGGTGAAAGTTAGTTTATCATAAATAAAAAAAAGAAAAAAAAAGAAAAAAAATAATAGAATTGAGGGTATATAAGCTTATATAAGCTGAAACTCCCTCTAGATAAGCTCATTAAGCTGTCTCCTAGCTTGGGTGAGTTTATCTCATTATCCAAGTAATCCTAGTCAATTTCATTGCATTTTTCCAAGTAAGTCCTCTTTTTAATTTTGAGCATTTTACTTGTTATAGCTTAGTTACTGCTCCTTTTAGCTTATTTCTGTATTGTGTAGCTTATTATAGTTATTTATATGCTTTAGATTGGTTTCTGCATGCCTTGATATATATTGCATATTCCCACTGCCTGAATTTAACCTTTACTGCATTTTGGTGTTCTGAATGTTCTTTGGTCAATCTCACTGCTCAATAGCTTTTAAGATAGATATGTAATTTAGTGGGATCATTGGTTAGGTAAGTCTAAGCTTAAATTTCAGATTTGTAGTGTAACTGTCACTTAATGGGGTGTTTGGTTCAAGCTTAAATTCTGAGTTATGGTAGTTTGTAGGTGTTAAACTTAGCTCAATTAACTTACATTAGGTGTAGTTAGAATAGTTAAGTCATAAAACATATAGGTTGTTAACAAAAAGTCAAATCTTGCTCTTAATCCTAAAATCAGATGCTTGTAAGATCTCTAGTAGTTGCAATCTTAGACTTAGGCTTAAATTAGTTGCATTTAGGTTCTTAAACTCGTAAAGTAGCTAAACATCACATGTAAGTTAAGATTTGACAGGTAGATTTTCATAAAAGTCAAAATCATTTGTTCACTTAATTCTACCTTGCATCAGTTAGGATATAAGTACATTATCATAAAATTAGTTACATAAGTTACTCCCTTAGCTTAGTTCACTCATATTCTAGCTTATTCTATCATTCTCAGTTAATTTAGACCAATAGAAACTCACTTTAGTCAAAGTTACTTAGCAAACAAAAAGTCAAAACTGGGTGAATTTGTGTTCTAATGCATCTGATCTAGGATCATTTTATGGCATCATATAGGTTTGAAATGGTTTGAGATTGATTCTGGGGTTAGTTGATACAACAAACTTAATCATATATCAGGATCAAACATTCCCAAACTCATTTGCTTGCTAAAAATCAATGTGCAAATTCATGGTTCACCCTGTTCTTTATACTTATACAGCTTAAATACACATGTTCTCAGGGCAATTTAAGATAGTAATTGAGCTAGGAAATTAGTGCTTTTAGATTTTATGAGTAGTATCCTAGTCGGTCTTCCTTTTGCCCCCCTTAACCTTCCACTAATTAGCTTATTAAGTGCTTATAATTAAGCTCCAAAGTAGGGTATTTAGGCTATTTTTTCGGTCCAAAGAGTGAATTGAATTTGGCTTACGGCCTAGGCTTATTTGAGTTTTCTTAGTTGAATTGAGTTTTTCCTAGGATACTACACCTCCCCTAAGAGTTTTGTGCTTATTTGGTTAGAAGTGCTTATTAATATGCCTTTTTCAAACTGCTTATTAGCCCAAAATAGCTTATTAAGGTTTAAAATTTAGTAATTTTATTTTTCCTAGGTTCTTAATAATATTTTGGAATTCTCTGAAAAATTTCATAATTTTCCAAGTTCATTTAGTATTTATAATAATTAAAAAATAGTTTTTAAGTATTTTTAAATCCTTTTTAATTAATAATAATTCATAAAAAATCCAAAAAATATTTTTCAGTTTTAAAATTATTATTAGGTTATTTTAGAATTTTAAAAATAAAATTTTTATTTTTCTAGGTTATTTCATTTTAGTATAATTTAAATAGTTAAAAATAGTTTTTAATTAATAATAATTAAATAAAAAGTCAAAATAATACTTTTCTTTTTACTAAAATTTTCTTTTGTCTTTTAGAATGTAGAAAAATCATTTTCACACTCTTAGGAGTAGTAATGCCTTAAATTCACTTTTTATTTTGCGCGTTTACGTTTATTTTACGTGTTAGTTACCTTTTTAGGTTTTAATTACGTATTAGGCTTACGTGTTTTTTTGTTTGTGCATTTATATTATTCATAATGTAATTGTAGCTTAGGGTTCCCCATAAACCCCCTTCACATTCACTTCACGACTCACGATCACGAACTCACGAACTCCATTCAGCCTTCGTTGGGGAAAACGACCCGGGGATACATATTTACCCGTGCTATCCTCGGAGATATACTACTATATATATACTATATATATTGTGTTGTGTATCAAACTTTTTGGCGCCGCTGCCGGGGAAGGATGAAGTGAATTTTGGTTTTCGTTTTTAAATCGTGATTTGAAAAACCTTCCTTTTACGTATTTTCTTATATAAAAAGTAAAAATCACAAAAACGAAACACTTTTCCTAAAGTGTTTACAAAATACCAAAAATATAATAAACATCCTCGCTCTTCCGTTGAAGAAGGGGTGTTGTAAACCAAATAAGCTTGAACGCGAAAAAAGATCGTGAAGTTAAAAGTTATCCGATTACTTTAATTCTACTACCGAATAACCGGGGAATACGGAAGTCGTGACATTAAATTGCCGACAGAAGAGAGAACCATTCTTCTCTCCCGCCTCGCTGCGTGTAGATTAAAGGAAACGATTTCGGTTGACTAATCGATCACAAAAATATTGTGATATAAAAAAACAAAAGAAAAAAAATATTGTGTTTTTAAGTTTTCTTTTATATAAAAACCCAAAAATATTTTGATTTCAATTTTTGTTTAAAAATTTTAAAAAGACCAAAAAGATTTTCCTTTTTCATATTGATTTTTGATTTTCTTTTTATATTTGTGGTTTCTTTAGTGTATGAACACCCGTTCTTCATCACATAACTTACTTTCACCACTTTCAAATCCCGAGAGGATTATACGTCACACACACCGTGTTAATTTCCCAAACGTTGAGGAAATGAACAATAACGGTCAAAATTTGGGACCCCCGCCGATGGGTGGTGCTCAACAAAACGAGGAACCTCCGATGGGACCTCAACCTCCTCCCGATCTCCGTACGGTGGAGGAGTTGTGTCAACCGACTATGTTCGGACGTGGTGGCCCGATTGCCCCAGTCAATATCGAAGCCGCGGACTTTGGACTTAAACATCACATGATTCAACAAGTCCAAAATTTTTGCCAATTTCATGGTTTACCGGGTGATGATGCTAACAAACATCTTGATAAATTCCTAACCATCACCCAAAGTATGAAACAAAACGGTGTCTCCGATGATGCCCTTCGCCTTTATCTCTTCCCATATTCATTGACGCATCACGCCACCGCTTGGTTTGATCGACTTCCGAAGAATTCTATTCATACGTTCAATGAAATGGTTTCGAAATTCTTGGCAAAATATTTTCCACCATCGATGGTGACGAAGCTAAGAAACGACATAAGCAATTTCCGACAACTTCCCGACGAATCTTTATTCGAAGCATGGGAACGTTATAAGCTTTCGATTGACCGATGTCCGAATCACAACATGTTGCTCGTCACGATTATTGATACGTTTTATAATGGTTTAACTTTACGACATCGTGATACGATCAATGCTGCTGCGGGTGGTACTTTTATGAAAAGCCGCCCCGAAGAGTGCTACGATCTCATCGAGAACATGACCGCCCATCACAATTATTGGGATTCCTCTGCCTAGAGGGGCGAGTCGACGAGATCTACCACGTCTTCCAATGCAGAAATTGCGGCTCTTAAGAAAAAGTTCGATGATGTTGTCCGTCTTTTGCAAACAAATTCAAATCTAAACAACAATTGTCAAGTCAATGCGATTAATCAAAGTTGTGAAACGTGTGGTGGTCCACATCCGTATTATGAGTGTCCAGCCTCCGGTGGTTTTGCTCATGAGAACGTTTATGCTACAAATATGGGAGGTAACGGTTACCAACCACAAGGAGATCGGAATCTTCTTAGCTATCGTTCCACCAATTATCTTGGACCACCCGGTTTTAATAATCAAAATCAAGTTAACAATGTGCAAAACCGTAACAATCAATTCAATCAAAATCAAAATTGTTTTAACAATGGTTTTCAAAATCCAGGAAATTTCAATCAAGGACAAAATCGTGGATTTTCAACATCAAGGAAATTATCAATGCCCAAATCAAGGGAATTTTCAAAATGCAAATCATGGGAATTATAATAATGGAAATCAAAATCATGGGAATTTTCATAATCAAAATCAAGGTTTTCATCAAAACAACCGAGGACAAAATTTCAATAATCAAAATCAAGCTTTGAATCAAAACCAAACGTCTTCGGATGAGTTTTTCAAGCAATTCATTAAAAATCAAGAGGAAATGAATAAGATGAGGATTAGTCAAATGGCCGAAATCAAGATGTATTTAAATGATCGACCCTCAGGCTCGGGTACTCTTCCAAGCAACACGATCGCTAACCCGAGGGGCGATGCTAAGGCGATCACGACACGAAGTGGTGTTTCATATGATGGACCTACGGATCCGATTACCTCGTCTTCTTCTTCTCCCCCTAAGGTAGTCGACCGTGAGACCGAGGCGACAACGGATACGGAACTTCCTACTAATAACGGAAGGACCGAAAACATCCAACCTCCGGTTGTCCAACCGTCTAAAGAAAATGTTTCAAAAGGAATGGAAAAAGTCGTTTTTGAACAAGATAATACCGTCAAGTCCAAACTTCCTTATCCATCTCGTCTAAACGATCAAAAGCACCGCGAGAAAACAAACCACCAAATGGAAAAGTTTTTTCAAATTTTTCAAGATCTTCGCTTTGATTTAAGTCTCGCGGATGCCGTTGTTTTAATGCCGAAATTTACGTCGATGATCAAAAATTTGTTGAATAATAAAGAGAAATTATTTGAAATGGCAAAAACACCTTTGAACGAAAATTTTTTGGCGATTCTCCTTAAGAAGCTTCCCGAAAAGCTTGGAGATCCCGGCAACTTCTTGATTCCGTGTAATTTTCCGGGGATGGTTCAATGTTTCGCCTTTGCCGATCTTGGTGCTAGCATTAACCTTATGCCAAAGTCTATGTAGAAGAAATGTCTCTTCCCGATCCTACTCCCACGTGCATGACCCTCAAGCTCGCCGATCGATCTACGTCTCATCCCATTGGAATCGCCGATGATGTCATCGTTAATGTTGGAAAGTTTCATTTTCTCGCCGATTTTGTGATTATTGATTTTGATCCCGATCCAAGGGTTCCTCTCATTCTCGGAAGAGGTTTCCTAAGGACGGGTCGTGCTTTGATTGATGTTTACGATGAATAAATTACCTTGCGAAATGGTAACGAAGCCGTCACGTTTAACTTGGACCAAACATCGAGATACTCCTCTACCGATGATTGCATGTCCGTAAACCGAATTGACGTTATTGATGAAGTTTCGGAGGAGTATTCTCATGAACTTCTCGGTTTTTCTCATGATGTTTCGAGTGGCAATCCCACTCCTTCTTCTCAACCTATTATTGCCGACTCTTCCCCTTCCCTCACTCCGTTTGAGGGAAGTGATTTCATCTTGGAAGAGATCGAAGCTTATCTTTCAAATGATTCAATTTCACCGGAAGTTGATGATACCGTCTTTGATCCGGAGGGGGATATTCGTTTGCTTGAAAAATTATTAAATGATGATTCGTCATTTTCTTCCCCTCCGAAGGATATTCATGTTGAAGAAATCAAAGAAGTTAAAGAAGTTGAGCCGTCTAACGAAAATCCTCCAGAGCCCGAGCTCAAGGATTTACCTCCTCATCTCGAATACGCTTTCTTATAAGGAACCGACAAATTTCCCGTTATTATTTCTAAAGACCTTAAAGATGAGGAGAGGACCCGTCTCTTAGATGTGCTTAGAAAGCATAAGAGTGCCATCGCTTGGCAAATTTCCGACATTAAGGGCATAGACCCTCGTTTTTGCACTCATAAAATTTTGCTCGAAGATAATTTTAAGCCCGTGATCCAACAGCAACGACGGGTTAACCCGAAAATCCATGATGTTATTAAGAAGGAAGTTATTAAACTCCTCGACGCCGAGATGATTTACCCCATTTCCGATAGCTCATGGGTTAGCCCGGTCCATTGTGTTCCGAAGAAAGGTGGAATGACCGTAGTGACGAATGAAGATAATGAGCTAATTCCCACACGTCTTGTTACGGGATGGAGAGTTGGTATCGACTATCGTAAGCTTAACGATGCTACCCGAAAGGACCATTTCCCACTTCCTTTTATGGATCAAATGCTAGAACGTCTAGCGGGAAATGAGTTCTATTGTTTTCTTGATGGTTTTTCCGGTTACTTTCAGATTCCGATCGATCCTCAGGATCAAGAAAAGACCACGTTTACTTGCCCTTATGGAACGTTTGCTTATCGACGTATGCCCTTTGGCTTATGTAATGCTCCAGGCACGTTCCAAAGGTGTATGACGGCCATTTTCCAAGATATGATCGAAAAGACTATGGAAGTATTCATGGATGATTTTTCGGTTTATGGAAATTCGTTTACTGCTTGCCTTGCCCATTTAGAGAAAATGCTAAAAAAATGGTGTGAAGACACCAACTTGGTTCTCAATTGGGAAAAGTGCCATTTCATGGTTAAAGAAGGCATTGTTCTTGGCCATAAGATTTCCAAAGTCGGGATTGAGGTCGATAGAGCTAAAGTCGATGTGATCACAAAGCTACCTCATCCCACCACCGTTTGAGGAATTCGAAGTTTTCTAGGTCATGTCGGTTTTTATCGACGTTTCATTCAAGATTTTTCTAAGATTGCCCGACCTCTGACCCATTTGCTTGAAAAAGATGCTCCGTTCTTCTTCTCTAATGAGTGTGTTGAAGCGTTTGATATATTTAAGAAGAAATTGACGGAAGCTCCGATTCTAGTTTCCCCCGATTGGGACTTGCCTTTTGAGCTTATGTGTGATGCTAGCGATTATGCTATCGGGGCAGTCTTGGGGCAACGTAAGACCAACTATTTCCAACCGATACACTATGCAAGTAAAACTACGACCGACGCTCAATACCATTATACGACTACTGAAAAAGAGATGTTAGCCGTCATTTATGCTTTCGAAAAGTTTCGACCCTACCTTCTTTTAAAAAAATGCATAGTGTATACGGACCATTCGGCCTTAAAATACTTAATGACTAAACAAGATGCTAAACCGAGATTAATGCGGTGGGTTCTCCTTCTTCAAGAATTCAATGTCGAAATTCGAGACAAGAAAGGAGCGGAGAACCTAGCCGCCGACCATTTGTCTAGACTTGAAAATCCCCATCAAAGTGTT
>LBNU01002822.1:0-11930 GCA_014162995.1 Artemisia annua | reverse complement strand
GAAATTCATTATCCCACCAAAAATAAAATAATTAGAGGAAAATAGGAATATGGGAGTAAAAGGTAAATATGATCACAAGTAACTTCCATGGGTAGTGTTAGCATCTAACTTGTAAATAAAAAATGATTTCGTTTTTACGCTTGGCTTGGGAACTTGCGAAAAGTCAGGGACGATGAATTTTATCCGTACGGTCACTTCTCTCTGAGTCGTGTTTCTACTCTGTGATCCTTGAATTTATCCTTAGGATAATGAAAGTCAACATTCAGTCACCCGAATAAAGTTAGGTTGTAAATATATAGATAATAAATAAAAATAAATAGGATAATCGGGGCATTTTTGGAGTTTAAAATTTAGTAGTCTCTTTTGAACGTTTTGCTACTTTTCAAAGTAAGTAAAAAGAGAAGAGGAATTTTAGATTTAAAAAATGTGAGCTCATAACATTGCATGAGGACACGGCAATATCTTAGTCTGGGGGATTTTGGTATGTGCTTAAACACATACCTTTTATTGACCAAAAACCCGACCTAAAAGACCAAAAACTAACCAATAAATGCCAAATATATGTGTTTTTGTGTTTTTATGCACGCAGGTAAGAAAATATGAGAAACGGACAAAAAACGAGTCTAAAACCTCAAAAACGAGCACGGGAAATGGAAATTAGTCAAAAGCCAGAATCAGGAATGCCAAAAAAGTCAAAAGAAGCTCAAAAAGTCAACTAAGGTCCTTGAAGTTTAAAGATATGGCAATAATGGCCCCTAAAAGAAGTTTGATGAATTTTACAAGTTTGGACCCTGGAAAAAGAATTGTGAAGAAAATACATACCAAGCCCTCAAGGAATCATGAAATTGACAATTATGGCCCTTGGATGGATTTTAAATAAATGGCAGGAATGGTCCTAAAACTTTCAGAAGTTACAATATTAGTCCTTCTCATTTAAACTTAAAAACTAAACCTTATCACTACTTACAAAACTACTACACTAACCCTTATTTATCCTAACCCATAAATAAACCTTACCCATAAACCCAATAATCCAACCCATTATCCTAATAAACCCACTTGCCCATTTCCCTTCTAAATCCACAAGCCCAATTTTTTTATAACAAAAACACACTACCCTTTTTATATTAACCCATAACCCAGGTCAAACCACACCCAAACCCGGTCAAGAAAACCAAAACGCGCCCTTTTTACCCCCTTTTACTGTTCATCACCTTCCCCACAGAATCACCCCTTTTCACCCCTGTAACTCTAAATTAACCCTGTCCAAATCCAATGAACTTAGTAATGGAATCCTTCTAGAGCCTGCCAGTAATAATGTTTATCCTCCACAAGCTCTCTCATTGGATAGAAGGGACTAGAACATGATCCAAGGTTTCTGGAATGATAGTGATCACAAAGTCGGTGGGATTGCTCCTGAAGCTTCTAGCAAGAGAACTGGCTTCACTCTTCTCCTATAAATAGAGGACCCTTGCTCTTGGTGGAGCCTTGTAGGTTTAGGAGTAGTCTAGGAGTAGTTTAGAGTGCAATTTAGTGTTCCAATTTATGTTTTCTGTAATGCTTTAATCATTTCATAGTGTAATCACCCTTTTAAGTTAATAAAAGTTAATGTTTGTTTGATGTTTTGTTAAATCCTTTTTGTGCTAAAATAATAATAAGCTCTTATTTACATCAAGTTCTTAAATTTTAAGTTGTTTCAAGTTATTTAAGTTCCTACAATCATTTTTATAAGCTGTTATTCTGCTGAAAGTTAGTTTATCATAAATAAATAAATAAAAAAAAGAAAAAAAGAAAAAAAAATAGAATTGAGGGTATATAAGTTTATATAAGCTAAAACTCCCTCTAGATAAGCTCATTAAGCTGTCTCCTAGCTTGGGGTGAGTTTATCTCATTATCCAAGTAATCCTAGTCAATTTCATTGCATTTTGCCAAGTAAGTCCTCTTTTTAATTTTGAGAATTTTACTTGTTATAGTTTAGTTACTGCTCCTTTTAGCTTATTTCTGTATTGTGTAGCTTATTATAGTTATTTATATGCTTTAGATTGGTTTCTGCATGCCTTGATATAGATTGCATATTCCCACTGCCTGAATTTAACCTTTGCTGCATTTTGGTGTTCTGAATGTTCTTTGGTCAATCTCACTGCTCAAATAGCTTTTAAGATAGATAGGTAATTCAGTGGGATCATTGGTTAGGTAAGTCTAAGCTTAAATTTCAGATTTGTAGTGTAACTATCACTTAAAGGGGTGTTTGGTTCAAGCTTAGATTGTGAGTTCTGGTAGTTTGTAGGTGTTAAAATTAGCTCAATTAACTTACATTAGGTGTAGTTAGAATAGTTAAGTCATAAAACATATAGGTTGTTAAACAAAAAGTCAAATCTTGCTCTTAATCCCAAAATCAGGTGCTTGTAAGACCTCTAGTAGCTGCAATCTTAGACTTAGGCTTAAATTAGTTGCATTTAGGTTCTTAAACTTATAAAGTAGCTAAACATCACATGTAGGTTAAGATTTGATAGGTAGAATTTCATAAAAGTCAAAATCATTTGTTCACTTAATTCTACCTTGCATCAGTTAGGATATAAATACATTATCATAAAATTAGTTACATAAGTTACTCCCTTAGCTTAGTTCACTCATATTCTAGCTTATTCTATCATTCTTAGTTAATTTAGACCAATAGAAACTCACTTTAGTCAAAGTTACTTAGCAAACAAAAAGTCAAAACTGGGTGAGTTTGTGTTCTAATGCATCTGATCTAGGATCATTTTATGGCATCATATAGGTTTGAAATGGTTTGAGATTGATTCTGGGGTTAGTTGATACATCAAACTTAATCATATATCAGGATCAAACATTCCCAAACTCATTTGCTTGCTAAAAATCAATGTGCAAATTCATGGTTCACCCTGTTCTTTATACTTATACAGCTTAAATACACCTGTTCTCAGGGCAATTTAAAGTAGTAATTGAGCTAGGAAATTAGGGCTTTTAGATTTTTTGAGTAGTATCCTAGGTGGTCTTCCTTTTGCCCCCTTAACCTTCCCCTAATTAGCTTATTAAGTGCTTATAATTAAGTTGCAAAGTAGGGTATTTAGGCTATTTTTTCGGTCCAAAGAGTGAATTGAATTTGGCTTACGGCCTAGGCTTATTTGAGTTTTATTAGTTGAATTGAGTTTGTCCTAGTATATTACACCTTCCCTAAGAGTTTTGTGCTTATTTGGTTAGAAGTGCTTATTAACAAGGCCTTTTTCAAACTGCTTATTAGCCCAAAATAGCTTATTAAGGTTTAAATTTTAGTAATTTTATTTTTCCTAGGTTCTTAATAATATTTTGGAATTCTCTAAAAAATTTCATAATTTTCCAAGTTAATTTAGTATTTATAATAATTAAAAAATAGTTTTTAAGTATTTTTAAATCCTTTTTAATTAATAATAATTCATAACAAATCCAAAAAATATTTTTCAGTTTTAAAATTATTATTAGGTTATTTTAGGATTTTAAAAATAAAATTTTTATTTTTCTAGGTTATTTCATTTTAGTATAATTTAAATAGTTAAAAATAGTTTTTAATTAATAATAATTAAATAAAAAGTCCAAATAATGTTTTTCTTTTTACTAAAATTTTCTTTTATCTTTTATAATATAGAAAAATCATTTTCACACTCGTAGGAGTAGTAATGCCTTAAATTCACTTTTTATTTTGCGCGTTTACGTTTATTTTACGTGTTAGTTACGTTTTTAGGTTTTAATTACGTATTAGGCTTACGTGCTTTTTTGTTTGTGCATTTTTATTATTCATAGTGTAATTGTAGCTTAGGGTTCCCCATAAACCCCCTTCACATTCACTTCACGACTCACGATCACGAACTCCATTCAGCCTTCGTTAGGGAAAACGACCAATCCCCCGTGCTATCCTCGGAGATATACTACTATATATATACTATATATATTGTGTTGTGTATCAACACTATTCCCCTAGAGAACGATCAATCCCCCGGTACTTGCCACTACACTATACTACATCGGTCAGGTACACTGCCTGGTGGGGATTGCAAGCTTCTCAAGATCCTTTGAGAAGTAAAACCCTAGTGCGTGGTCGCAATCCCGCGCATCAGTGAGGCGGGTTTTTAAGCATCTTCAGAGCACCTTTGCCTCTCCGCCCCGCCGCGCGTAATTTAATTTATAAGGATTGAGTTCTCATATTTTATGTGTTATTGTTTTATTTAATTTATCGCAATATAAGGGTCTATCTTTTGCTACTACCCATCTTCTGTCAGTTTTACGTGCTTATATGTTTTCCTTGTGAATTGATTATATTTGAAAAAGATTTTTGAAATAATAAAATGGATATATATTAATATGGAAACTTGTTTTAACTAATCAATATTCTCGCGAGTTTATGTGTCAAACGGGTTGGGCTTACATACCATAATGTTTCATGGCTTCCCACGACGAACTTCCTTGATTAATTGGTTTAATTTGCCTATTTATATGCTATATATATTCCTTTTTTTAAGGATTGCCCCGGTAAATATATTAGTCACAAAAAAAACATAGTACAAATGGAACGTGGCTGAATAATCACACTAACCTCAAGCAAAAGCTTGATAAACGCCTATAAAATTGTGTTTATGGCATGCCATAAACACAAAGAACTCTAGCTATAAACTACATAACCAAAAAACGATAACTAGAGACCAACATAACAATTCTTAGCATAGCACCCACGCCAATCCAGTAACGTCTTCAAAAGAGCATAAGATAACCAATAAAGACTGCCTCCTTAAAAAACCTTCCCATGTAAAACCCAGTGTGAAATACCTTGGTGAAGGAAAAAAAGAGTGCAGCTCTCCAATGGAACTCCCAAATCATACAAAACCAAATAACCAGGCAGTCCATAACCATGATAATCCACTAGACTGCTAACAACAAGTGGGATCATTATACCCCACTGAGGTACTCGACAGCTTCCAAGTAGCCAACATTTGACGAATATAGACATTATTGTTCTTGAAAGGAAATGTAAGAATCTTCAGGCGCACATTGATCATAATATCATCAAAAAGCTAGTCAAACGTCTTCAACTTCTTCTTGAACAGCATTGAGTTCCTCTCGTGCCATATCTGGTAACAAGTAGCAGTAACAATGAGTTAGGCAATGATACTATGGGCAAACCAACCTTTCAAAAAAGGAACAAGATACACAATGCCGCATCCAGCCAAGGAGGAATAGCATCCATGCTCCAAGAGTACGAACTTTCATCCAAACCTGTAAAGAAAACGGGCAATAAAAAAATGAGAATGAGAATCAGGTTCATTATTAAAAAATGGGCAGCGAAGCAGGTTTAAGTCAGTCTCAGGACCAATATCCCATTGCCTCAGTCTACCATACGTCTTCAACTTATGATTGATAGCAAGCCAAAAGAGAAATGTGTGCTTAGGGATACATTTCAGAAACCACACCACATGAAACCATGGTACATTATTTCCTCTCAATCTAACTGAATCCTACAAACGAGTAACCGAGAAAGGCTTCACATCAACATTAATATCTTGCCACACAAGCTCATCATCCAAATCCTCATCTAAATTTGGAATTGAATTTGTGTCAAACCGAGTACCTAGATAACCATTTGGTAGGTGATGTGTAAGGAAAGCTTTAAATTTATAATACTAGTTTCAGCGATTTTAATAAACCAAACACACGGGTAAAGTAAACCCCCGTTGGTAGTATTAGATTAAGGTAAGACCAGGTTGTATCCACAGAGACTTAGTTCGTTCGGATTAAGTATAATTAGTAAAACAAGACAAGTAACGATTATAGAAATATAAGGAATTCAAATATTAAAACAAATGATTGCTTGGATAGCTTAGATAGTCAAGTGACAATGCTTATGTTTGATCTCAGCTTGATAAAGGAGCACAATTTATAAGAAAGCTGTTTTCGTCAAAAGAGCAATTTCATAACTCGTAGGTTCAATTCAAGATTCATATTTACCCATTAAGTGATTTCTCTCGAAATAGTATTTCATATCAAGTCTAGATTGTTATTGATTCTTCTAAGTGGATTTCTCCTTTCAAAGACTAGTAACGTAGACAAGTTCCTAGAATTGCGTTTAACACGTTGGTTCTTTTGAACTATCCCAACATATTATATTCAACCAGTTCCAATAAATAAACGTAACAAGACTAGAGATGAAATAGTTCACAATATAAACTTGAAATTGGTATAGATCAAAACATAATCATAAGTCACTTTATTATATTCACATATCCAAGCAATCACAAGAGGTTTAGCCTCTCATGGCTAATGAGTTCATAATAACAGAAGTGAGTAAATAGTAAATAAGAGACATACAGATTGGATTGATCAAATGATTACACAAGTGTCACAAGTAACCAAGAATTCGACACCAAGAAGTACTTAACACCCCCTGTTCTGATTCGTTCACCCCTGCAAATGGCTCTGGATCACGTATTACTTTGTACTTAAGTTAGTGGAAATTGATTATAGAGTGGAGAGTTCAAATGCTTGCAAATGAGCTCTATTTATAGGCATTCTGATATGCGAAGTACGGCGCACTTGCTTTGTGAGTGCGGCACACTTTCTTATTTTCTTGGCGCCAAAGCTTCATAAATGCAGGGGAAGTATGGCGCACATTATTTGTAAGACCGGCGCACTTTTATTTAATATTATATATTGACTTCCTTTGACCGAGAGGTAAGTGCGGCGCACTTGACTGGAAAACCGGCACACTTGGCTTGCATGAAAAGCTAATCATGGAAGACTTCTTATTTATTTACCTCANTTCTTGGCGCCAAAGCTTCATAAATGCAGGGGAAGTATGGCGCACATTATTTGTAAGACCGGCGCACTTTTATTTTATATTATATATTGACTTCCTTTGACCGAGAGGTAAGTGCGGCGCACTTGACTGGAAAACCGGCACACTTGGCTTGCATGAAAAGCTAATCATGGAAGACTTCTTATTTATTTACCTCAAGTGGCGAAATAGTGGGTTTTGAGATGTATCATGCTCAGATCATCCGAGAGTGAACCTGCATTCATTTCATGCTATTAAGTACCAAAAGTTTACATCAAATGATCATAAAACATATAGTATAATGCTCAAGGGATATGTATAATTAGAGCGTTATCACTTATCAAATACCTCCACACTTAGCAATTGCTTGCCCTCAAGCAATCAAGCGAGAAAATTCAATTTGTTTTGTGATCATGGAGATATATTATCAGATTTTTTATTTTGCTAGAAAGGCATTGACACATAACTAAAAACACCTCACGAAGGATTATTTTAATGATAAACACAATTCACTTGAATAGGTTTAAGTTCACTCAATATTTGCACAGACACGATTAAATAGCAACCATAGGCTTGCACAAAACACAAAGACAACTCCGACAAGGCATAAGCACCAGACAGTGATATCAATGAGGACTTTTTCGTGTTGGCATAGGGATTAAGGGTATGAGCAAGGCATGGATAATTTATCTTTGTTGTTTCTTGTAGGATTTGTAGAAGACTATACTAAACAGTTGCTGATCATCAATATACAAGGATCTTTTATTCCAACATATATATTTTTTTCTTTTCTTTTTTTTTTCTCATCATTCATAAATTCTTTTGATTTTCTTTTTCTTTCTACATTTCTCATAACTTTTCTTTTCTTATTCATACTATTTTCATTTTAGCGATAATCAATCAATCTTCATTCATTTCAAGCATAAGTAACTTGGTTTAAGAATAAGGAAAAGGCTTAGGCTCAGCATGTTGTTCTAGGTGGCAATAGCACTAAAAATGAGCGCTAGAAGGTTAATTTCTTGAATATATTAATGACCAGTGTAGTCAACTAGATTATGATTTCATAGAATGGCTTTTTGGTGTAAATCCTAAGTTTGCCTCAATATCATATAAAATTGTCTATAAAGCATAAGAAATGCAATCTTACTGCTTCATTCGTTATTGATATATAAGTGCAAGTTCTAGAGCTAATTTAAATCGTCGGCTCACTCATATGTTTGGAGAAAGTGTAGCAGATATACACTTATAAAGGCTTATAAATATCTCACATTTGTGGTGAATGAAATTGTGTCTAGCTATAGTGTCAATCCAAGTGGATTTGCCTTAATAACTTGTAAAAACATATAATTTTTAAGTTTTAAGTAGGGAGAAATGGTTTAGTCATATAATCAGTTTTGTGAAATAAATATTTTTACTATTTGACTCCCCCCATACTCAAGTTGAACATTGCCCTCAGTGTTTATAACTGGATAGGTATAAAAATAGGAAAAATATTAGTAGAAAAAGAGAGTAACTTCCCTAGGCCAAATGAGAGGGCATGAAGAGATTTGCTTCCCAAATGTGGTCTTCATAATAATCTGCAAAAGATAAAAACAAACATACAAAAATGAAAACATTTTTGGGTTTTGTGGTTTTTATTATTATTTTTTTATATTTTTGGTTTTTACCTCCACACTTAAGATTTACAGTGTGGTTTTAAACAAAGCGTTAATTAGATAAGTGAAAAAGAAAAATAACACAAAATGAAACAAAATGAATGACATGAAACGGGATGAAACGGGTTGCCTCCCGCCAAGCGCTAATTTCAGAGTCTATAGCTCGACTCATGTGATTAGTGTGTTTTAGTCATTTGGAAAGAAGGGTGTTGATTCTTCCCTTCTATCATTGAAACTTTCTTCCTCATGGTACAATTTAAGCCTGTGACCATTGACTATAAAACTTTTATCGTCAAGTCCGTATAGTTCAACATATCTGGATGGATATTGGTGTTTAACAATATAAGGTCCAACGCAACGGCTTGTAAGTTTCGGTTGTTTGATTTTGAACTTTGATTGGAAAAGGAGGACTTTATTTCCTTTCTTGAATTCTTTTCTCATTTTTAATTTCCTATCATGCCAAACTTTAATTTTTTTCTTTAGAAAGACGAGAGTTTTCATAAGCATAAAAGCGTAGTTCGTCTAATTCATGAAGTTGAAACATTCGTTTTTCACCGGCTGCGATTAAATCTAGGTTACAATTTTTAAGTGCCCAGTATGCACGGTGTTCTAATTCAAATGGCAGGTGGCATGCTTTACCATATATGAGTTTGTATGGTGTTGTTCCAGTTGGAGTTTTATAAGCAGTCCTAAAAGCCCATAGAGCATCATCTAATTTCCTTGACCAAACAGCTGGATTTTCTTTAACTATTTTTTCAAGTATTCTTTTAAGATCTCTATTAGTATTTTCAACTTGACCACTAGTTTGAGGGTGATATGATGTAGAGAATCGATGGTTAACTCCATATCTTTTCATAGCTTTTTCCATTAATTTGTTGCAAAAATGAGTGCCTCTGTCGCTAATTAGAGCTTTTGGTATTCCAAAACGACAGTGTTAGTGCAAAAGTTACGACGTTTAATCTATACAACGTCTCCATGTTTTAATGATGACAAACGTGTAACTTGTAATACATAACGTAAAGTGCACAAGTTACTCGTTCACACATCAACGTCTCTCGACATCACTTCACGTATGAACAAACACTTTACCAACTTTGTTAAGTGATCAAAGAAAATCGGTTTGTCCTTAATCCTTACATATTATAAATGTCACAAAACATTTTTTACAAAATAAACTAGACAAATTATTTTTGTGTTTATAAGGAAATGTTTTAATAAGAAAAATAAATTTGAAATTTGAATTTCAAACTATCAAAATGGCCTCATTTCCCGCCAAATCAGATAAAATTTTACCAGGTAACATTTCACCACTAAAGGACAAAAACTATCGCGGAGGTCCTTTATCTATGTGACCGTCCCTTATTGATAAAAGACCATCCAAGGTTTAAGGGACCGTCTGACGCTCCTCGTGCAGGTTATAAATACTAACTCATTTACACCAGAAAAACTGATCCTCTTTGCACAAAAAAATTCCTGGTCTTTGCTGTTCATTCTTTGATCACTATAACTCTTTGGTATGTGTTTATAAGTGATCCTGTCATCCACTACATCATGTGCAAGAGAAGAACACTCGAATTCGTCAAGAATCAAAGTGTTATTGAGTCCACACCCCAACATAACTAGTGTTATGATTTTCTTTTTCCTCTACCTCATGGGTAAGAGAAGAACTCTCGACATAGATAAAGATTCGAGATGTTATGTGTCCACACACAAACGTAACAAGTGTTACGGTGATAGGTTCTGTAAATATTGTCATTGTATCCGACTTGTGTGTGAGTCGAGGATAGGGATTATATGTGTGAACTTAGATGGTGATGTAGATCCATGAAGTCTTGTAACTAGAATAGGTCATGTAACTGTTGTATGGTGTGTGGTGTCCTAGTGTGTAAGTTAGGACTTAGTTGAGTTGATGTGTGAAGACTTGGATCAGATGATGATCTAAGTGTGTCTCGTGTGAAGGCTTGGATTGGGTGAAGATCCAAGTGTGTCTTAGTGCGAAGATTCGAGTGAACGGGAGTGCTCAGTCGTGTGAAGGCTTGGATCGTGTGTCCATCTAAGTAGGACAAGAGTGCTTGTTCGTATGGCTACGTGGGCCTTAGTGTAGATTGGTTCTAGCTAGGATTAGGACTCGACATTCCGCTTAGTGTCTTTAAACTTGGTGTAAGCTGTGTACGGTTTGTTCCGCCTAAAAGGAGCGTGTTGATTAGTGAAGTAACTCTCGAGTGTGGTACTCGGGGAGTGGAGTAGGACGAAGAGGTGCTTCATGCCGAACCACTATAAATCACTGTGTCCGGTTTGCGTTTTCTCTTCCTTAATCTTTACTTTCCATACTTGCATTACATTTATGTTTGTGTGGCTTGGTGTGTACATGCTTGTGATATCAACTAGCTTAACTGTAAACAACCCAAAACATAAGAAAACTTAATCAGACATAATAGATTATGCCCACTGTGGTGTCCCTTTATATGAGGGACGCTGTCCCCAAACATTTAAAGGACCGTCTGGTGGGGTATTTTTTGCTGGACTGTCCCACAGTATAATCAATTATGCTAAAGACGTTTAAGCCTCATGTTCATGTTATGTTTATGTGAATTGCGTGACTTATATGTTTTGGTTGTTGAGTCGGCTTAACCCACAACATATTTACTCACACTTGATCGGAAGTTGAGTACGAAGCATGTTAAGTTTTAAAGAGGACTTTATTCACCCCCCCCCCTCTACGTTTCTACAATTGGTACAGAGACAGATCGCTCTAGATTTTCCAAAACAAATGGTTTTTAAAATATGATAGGTCCACATATCACAATTTCTCATAAGGGGGATTAATATGAACGAAAGCTCGTTTAGTTGCTAAACTGTGCTTTGTTGTTTCAATTGTATTAGTTCTTGCTGTTACATGCCAGTTCGTATAATGCTTGAAGGAAATGAATTATTTACACGAAAATGTGTTTTTACTTACTGTGTGGCGCGTCTTATCTACTGCGGTCTTCTTATCATACAAGGACGTCGGTATCTTAAGGACCTCCACTAGCAAAAAAAAGGTGTCCAAACTTGAAAATCCATAAAGATCAAACGTAAGTCCGTAGGAGCGTGCCACCCGCCATTCTTAAGGAATTCGAATTGTACTCTTCATTAAATAATTAAGAGGACTGATCCAATTAGTATAAGTCATTAATGCGAAAACTTCAACTTAACCGTATGTCACGTTTTAAGTAAAACCTAGCTTTCTTGCAAGCTCTCGAGTCGGAATCTTAGTAACATGAAATTTTTAACAAATGGTCTGTAATACTATATCGCTTAAAACGTCTATTTATACTATTCTACGATCTTGCTAAGTTTTGTTACGACAAAGTATAAACTTTAGTTTTGGAAAATAAATTTTGTTTCAAGTCTTTGTATATCTTTGTTTTGCTCATTTTATCTTCACATTTTAAATACTATATACACAACATTTT
>LBNU01002820.1:168538-183832 GCA_014162995.1 Artemisia annua | reverse complement strand
TTTTTTAGGTTTTATTTTCACTAACTACTAATGTATTATGAAAGTTGAACCTTCTTAACTCAGGTGTGTAAAAGTCTAGGTGGTATTATAGATTCCTGCATTTTTTTGTGGATACCTCATTCATGAAGCTTTAACGTTCTAATCCAGAAGAAAGTTGATCTTTGCTCGCAAACGCATAATGGAGGATCATTCCGAGCAAATATCAGGGAAGTTTTTCTGTTCTAATTCTTTTATTTTCCAGTTTTTAATCCTTTAAAACAAACAACGAGGACGTTGTTTAACTTAAGTGGGGGGATGGAGAATTAGAACACTTACTTGTCCGAACTTTTTCAAAATATGCTCAAAATGCGCTTAATATATCATAATTTAAAATTTTTTAGCATGTTTTTGTTTAAGTCTAAATTACATAGCCGCACACATAACATTATTTTTGCCTAAAATCAAAAACTTTAGTGTGCTGGTGACTTGTAAACTTTAGAACTTGGCTTGTATACTACTCGAGACCACCATAATGAGTATTATCGATAAAATTGGAGTGACTTGTCTAACTTGGTAAAATTCTAGGATTACACCCAAAAAGCCTTTATATGTTTTGTGATATTAACTAGCTACACCGGTTAGTTAACCCCCGTATAAACCCTTTTGTTACTCTCATTTTTAGAATAAGATACCCCTAGAAAAACCCTCAGAGCCATTCCTTTCGTTTCTTATACCTTTGTTAAAATGTTTCGTTACACCCTTACACCTTAGCCTACCCTGTAGATTGAAATCCTTGGTTAGTTACTTTAGGCAAAGTGTGTTTCCTTACATTACCTGTGTTCGCGTGCGTAATTCATTATCTTTGGTTAGGTCGGGAAATTGCACAATGCAATTGGAATGAAAGTACATATTGTATATTTTTAGTTTATTTTTCGTGTGTTTACTACTTTCACTATTACATGTATTTTCTGAAAGTTATGAAAAGTATGGAAAAATTATCCGGAAAAATCATGATAGAAAAGTTGTGAAATTTTACACAAATAAAGTTTATAAAAAAAAATCGAAAAAAATAGAAAAGAAAAAGAAAGAAGAAAAAGTTGGAAGTTTGTTTTTAACCAACTTATGTAAAGTTTTGTAAAAGTAGAGATATCACCACTATTTGTTGTTGTATATTATATTTATGATTGAATGGGAGTTGGCCGTTACGGGAACGCCAACTAAGGTTATTCTTTGTTTAAGATTTTATTGAGTACAATTCGTGTCTACCTAAAGCGTGAGTTATTCAATGATATGAGTCTTATTCATGGGATGGTTGGGAAAGTAATTAACCACACTTAGGATTTTAATCTATCCGTTTTGTTTATTTTTATTTTACACCAATTTATATCCCAAATATTATCCATACCCTATATCATTCTTCATCCTAACCTTTGATTTGTTGAGATTAGGGATTTGAGCAATCTTAAGTATCGTAGTCGTGGATTCGGCTATGTATTTTTGATTTTTTCGCCCTTTTTGATATAATATTATTGGTGAAGATTACTTGGTCCTATCTTTAGCTTATTCGAGTTAAGAAATTGAGCAATTGCGAGTATCGTGGTCGTGGATTCGATCATGTATTCTTGATTTTGTCGCCTTTTCTGGAACATGAGATCGATAGAGATTGAAAAGAATGATCAACCCTTAACCTACTAACCCATTTTACCGCTTTAGACTTGTTACTCCTTGGCTTTAGTGGGGGAGATGCGTATACTTGTCAAGCTTATGATAGAATATTCGTCACAACTAGCAACTAAACGATTTAGAATTGTTTTGTATTAAAAGAAAATTATTTTGTTTCTACTTCGTTAAGTGGTTGGTTGTGTGATTATGATAAAACGAATACATGCTTAACCGTTAAAAATAAATCCTAATACCTTTTAGGATACATTTTCATAAGATTAAATTTAAGGTTTACTTGGGGACAAGTAAAGTTCAAGTGGGGGGATATTTGATGAACTAAAATAAGTACATTTTATTAGCATCATTTATCCTATTTATTTAACTTGTTTTACCTTATTATGTATGAGAATCGGTGTTTTAATGTTTACTTTAGTGATTCTCAGGTAAAAACAGGTAAAAGGTGAAACTTGGCGATTTTGGACTAATTACGGAGCAAAACGAACAAGATGTCAAAAGTCTACTGAAACCCAGAAGATGCGCCGTATCTCACTCAACAGATACGCCGCAATATCATATTTAGATGAATTCGAAGACCATTGCCTGACTTTGAAGAATGCGCCGCATGGAATTCTACCATGCGCCGCATATGAAACTCTGGTCAAAGAAGAAGATCAAGCTCGTTATACTCGAGATACGCCGCATCACACAATTAACATACGGCGTATCACTATCAAGACTTCACCAGAAACAATCCAAGTCAACTGAAGGACATGCGCCGCATAAAGATTCAAGTTACGCCGCATCTAAAGGCGGTGTACGAATATTCCAGAATATAATAAGCTTGGACCCCACGCGAAGTTAAGTCAATGCGCCGCATCTCATCATTACATGCGCCGCATCGAACCCTCAGACAGAAACTATAAATACCCCAAGACCTAGACGAATTTTGTGTGCACCATAACCCTAAGGAGACGAATTCAGACGAACAAGCAACACAAGACACACCCCAAACGAAGATCTTAGAGCTGTAAGAAGGTCCTGCATGTATTTAATTCATTAAGTAGTTTTGTTTTATTGTAATAGTAAGCTTTGAATCCATCAGGATTGATGGCCGGTAGTTTGTGAGTACGCAATAATCAAATGCCCGCCTTAAAATTGCTTTCCCATCGATTAAAGTTTATATGTTTGATGTCTTTGGTTTCCTTATATTAGTGCATTGATTACCTCTGTGTCTAGCTGAGCACTGCTGAGCCGCCATACTCCTTCCTCGCCTACTCACTCCGATGTCTTTGGATGAGTAGGATATTCATAAGTAATTATTAAGGGTTTACTCGCCGATATAATAGCCAACAAGTATGGATTAATTTTATACACTTCATATAAAAGTAGCAATAAAACAAGTGACAAGCTATCTTAATCATCAGGACAGGCCTTCTTATTGTCTCTACTATCTATCTGTATACGTGTATGCTATTCGCTGATTTGTTCTCATTAGTATTTACTGTTTAATTGGATAACCAAACCGTGGCAGTCTCTCAGGCTGAACCCCCTATCATTAGATTAGACTGTAAAGCTAACTTAAATATTAAAATACTGATTAGGATAATTAGATAATACGTTCCACTCTTAGTGATCGACACTCTGCTTACCATTATATGCAAACTGACCGGGTACACTGCTCGTTAAGTGTGTGTGGTATTGATAAGTCGGCTAAATATAAATGTAAAACTTGAGTAGGCATTAAACTACTAAACCGCAACGACACATCGCACGCATCACTTTCCATAAAACATAAAAATACAAAAAGAATCATCCCTCACCTCTAGACCTAGTTAGATTAGTTTCAATCCTAACGACACTATTCTCCGAGAGAACAATCAATCCCCCGGTACTTGCCACTCACTATACTACATCGGTCAGGTACACTGCCTGGTGGGGATTGCAAGCTTCTCAAGATCCCTTGAGAAGTAAAACCTTTTGCAAGGTTGTAAAACTACACATCACTGCTGTTCGTGGATCGGAGGCTTGACAAGCGCAGCGGTCACAGGGATCAGTCATCAGTCTAAAACTCTGATAAAACAAAATTGAGACCTATCTATCTTTAACTTGGGCTTACTGCTTTTATCTTGTTGATGTTAAATCGTATCTTAAATTATCTATCTAAACTTTTATATAGTTATTCTGTTCCTTATACTTGTGTTGTGTGCCAATCCAAGTAGCACCCCGAAACTTTATAAAGTCTTCCGCTGTACCCGATTTTGGCGGTGTTACGTATTGGCACACATACACGTGTGTTTGTGTGTAGGACATGGTTTAGTCCATTTTTTGGAGGGAAATAAGTTTATTACTCCATTTTTGTTCTGGTGGCAAGTTCCAGGAAGATTCATGAGTGTTTAATGATGTTATGATGTGTTTTTACATGTCTCCTAAGTATTTTGATCAATCCCCATCAAGGTTAGTAAGTTCTATGCCTTAATTTAAGTTTATGTTAATTAGGGTTATGTTAGATTAAAGCTTATGAACCCTAGCTTTGATACTATGATTAAACATGATATTAGAAATCATTTTAAGGTAGAATTAAAGTTAAGTCAATTGTTAAAACCAAGATTTCATAATTAATAGAAAATTATGTTAAGCTTATGATTAAAACTAGTTATGTTAGAATTAAGGGTTGTTTGGCACAAGCACATATAAACACCATATAGCCAAGTAGTTAGTTCATGAGTTATTTGAAGCTGTGAGATAAGCTTCATTTGAAATTCAAATTTAAATATGAATGTTGTGAGTGGGTTAGAGGATTGAGTATAGGAGAATGAAGATGGGAGACATGTCTTAGATGGGGAGACAATATACATTTGAATTTCAAATTCAAATATGGATGTTGAGAGTATGTGAGAGAGGGAAGTGTGTTAGTTAAGTAATAGAGGAGACATTGTCATAAGGAGGAATCCTGTGTTGGCGATGGGGAGACACAAGGGTGTATTTGAATTTAAATTCTAGTTGTTGTAAGAGTATGAGAGGGAAGAGTGTTGAGGAAACAAGCATGTGAGCTTGAATTCAAATTCAAGTGTGGGAGAATAGTGTGTGGGAATTTTGAAGGAAGCTTGAGGACCAAGGGGAGTGATTTAAGGAATTGTGTTGGTTTGATGAGACAAGCAAGCATTTGTTTATTGTGTAGGAAACAAGGAATGCATAAGGTGGGATTGATTGTGAATAGGAGACAATGAGGGTGAAGCCTATGTTGGGGTGTAGGAGATAAAATGGTGTAAAGAAAGATTGTGTAAGAAGTTGGGTGTTGGAGAAGGAAGCATGTGCAAAGAAGACTCATATTTCAAAATTCAAATTTCATAATCCTTGATTAAGCCACAATTAGTATATTCACTAATCACCTTAATGCAACTAAGATAAGTGTTTTGCATCTTAGTAAAGCATTATCCCAAAAGGGGAAAGTTGCATTTACGCAGAGTAGCCTTGAAGTTTTTGACCAGTAAGAGAGTAAAGCCGTTACATGATTAGGAAAGACATACGTACGGATTATATCCATTTGAATGTTTCCATTTGAGGTTTTAGTGAAAGTATGAATCTCCTAGGTTTGAGAAAAACATTTTCGACTTGGCTAATGTCTTTTAGAAAATATTTTTGAGTTGGCATTTTGTAAAACGGGAAGAAGTATTTTGATCATCTTTCTAAGTCCAAATCTTGTTTCGAGTTTACGAAACATCTTAAATATAATGTACGAACCTGTATTGAACGATCTACTTTAGTCGGGTATGAGAAAGGCCGACTTGGAAAAACCGAAATGCGCCAAACAGTCCCTAGCGCGCCAGCGCGCCAACCTGGCATGCCAGGAATGGAGTTGGTTCGTTTTCAATTTTAGGTTATCGTTCATGATTTTACTTGTTTCCTAACATATTTGTCATAATTAAGAAATAAATGAGACCTTAGCCATCATTTGCACGAAGGCCTTACATAAAGTAGAATAACTTAATACACATCTTATCTAACCATTGAATATTTAACACATGTAAAGTACAAGCCTTTAAGTATAAGTTAATACTTTAACCATAACTTAGGATTTGTGTTTAAGTTAGAGAGGATTTGAACTCAATTGTCATTAAACTAAGATTGTTATTCCGTAAATAATCTTGGTCAAATTCTTTGATTCAATTCTAATAAGAATTTTAAATGGTGAAAACCTTGTTAAAACTGTTTTGTTTTGTTTTGTTTTGTTTTTGTTTTTTTTTTTTTTTTTTAAACGGTTTTAAACTCACGAGTTAAACATGGAGATCGAGCGATTCTATAACTTAGTTAATGGGTCATAAACACTCTAAAGGGAACAACATCTTATCCCGAGACACTTGTAGAGCACACGTCTTCTTAATCGATCTTCAAACAGTTTTGACCGCATAACGTATCATGTAATAGGAACATATATACCATTAAGAACCACAGTACATAGTTTTATATTTAGACATGCAATTTTCGTGTAAAGTTGTAGTGTCCTATGCATGATGCTTGTAATACATATACACTACATAGTTTTCAGTTTCAATATATGAGTTGGTTAGAAGTGATATGGGTGAGTTTATCTAGTAGTAATAGTTATTTATTTAGATCCCCTCAAAACGATTACTGAGGATTTCGTCAGAATTTGTTTATTTTTTGTGCGTGTATACTTTGTAGCATCCAAAATGATGGTGGTAGCAAGATGCTGCCAAACAATTAGATGCTTAAGGTGTCGATGTATGCTAGCTGATTACGTTTGGCAAACCCGTCACATCTCACATCATAGGTTGTGGATGTTGCCAAACATAAAACCTTGTGAGCATTCATTTAATAACAATATCTCCAATATTTTTGCTGGCCAACATGAGCCTCATACTGTAGTTATCATCGAATCCCTCTATGTAATTTTATTTGTTATTTAGCAATTAATCATTTATGAAAATTACAACGCGAAAAGACACGTGGTAATCATATATATACATCGATGTTTTCATGTTATTTGAAGAAACCCCCTTTACTTTGTCTTGCCTCCACCAGAAAACCAACTTTTGAAACTACTATGGCTTCCCCTGCCAAGAACCTTCACTTTGTCTTGTTTCCACTGATGGCTCAAGGTCATCTTATACCAATGGTGGATATGGCCCGGATACTAGCCCAGCATGGTGTTATAGTTACTATAATCACAAGTCCTGTAAATGCGAATCGTGTTAAACCTGTCATTAATCGTGCCATTGAATCTAAACTCAAGATTCAAGTTCTTGAACTGCCACTACCAACTGTTGAAGTTGGTTTGCCAGAAGGATGCGAGAATTTTGACTTGCTTCCATCAGCTTCACAAGCAGTGAATATGGTCTTGGCAATGAATATGTTAGAAAAACCAGCCGAAAAAATGCTCCAAGTTTTATGTCCACCTCCAGGTTGCATTATCTCGGATGGTTGTTTACCCTGGACTAATGATGTGGCAAAGAGGTTAAATATTCCGAGGATTGTTTTCTATGGACCAGGATGTTTCACATTCTTGTGCATACACGTAGCCACAAATACTAATGTATTAGATGAAATCGAGTCAAACTCAGAGTATTTTGTAATGCCTGGCCTTCCCGACCACATTGAAGTGACCAAACCTCAGGCTTCCACTTGGGGAAAAGGAGACTCAAAAGAAACCACAGAGCTTTTTGAACATATGGAAGAAGCCGAGAAAACTTCATTTGGGATTGTGGTTAATAGCTTTGAGGAGATGGAGCCCAAATATGTTGAGGCATTCAAGAAGGCAAAAGATAAAAAGGTGTGGTGCATTGGTCCGGTTTCACTATGCAACAAAAGCTTCCAAGATATATCTGAGAGGGGAAACAAGGCTGCGATCGATGGGCATGATTGCGTAAAGTGGTTGGATTCAAGGGAGGCAGGTTCCGTAGTCTATGTTTGCTTGGGAAGTCTATCTCATGCTTCTACTGAACAAGCGATTGAGCTTGGGCTGGGATTGGAGTTATCAAACACGCCCTTTATTTGGTTCATTAGGCACACAAGTCATGAATTTGAGCAATGGATCTCAGAAGAAGGATATGAAGAAAGGATAAAAGGAAGAGGACTAATGATACGTGGTTGGGCACCACAAATCTTGATACTGTCACACCAAGCCATCGGGTGTTTCATTACGCATTGTGGGTGGAACTCAACTCTTGAAGCGATTTCTTTTGGGATTCCAATGGTTACATGGCCACAATTTGCAGACCAGTTTTTAAACGAAAGATTTATTACAGATGTATTGAAAATTGGCGTGAGAATTGGTGTGGAGGTTCCAGTTTTGTTCACAGAGCGAGATTCAGTAAAAGTGTTGGTCAATAGAGAAGATATCAAGATAGCTGTAGAACGTTTAATGTATGACGGAGAGGAGGGAGAAGAAATAAGAAAGAGAGCTGGAGAATTTAAGGTGCTGGCGAAAAGAGCAATGGAGGAAGGGGGTTCTTCTCACCTCAATGTTGAGTTGATGATTAAAGATATTACTGAAAAAATTGCTATGAACATTAAACTGATACAAGATGCTGTGTAGGCATCCGTTGTATCTTTTAAGCTGAGCACAATTCTTTCAAGACAAGACCGACACATCATTTGTCTCGGTTTCGTAAGAAAGTGTATTTTATCGAGTATGCGATGTTTCAATTCGAAAATGATAGGTATGGTCAGAGGCAATACATCCATGTCTCCTGATGCTTGTTTCTTTTCTTTTGAATGACATTGGTCATTAAGCTAGATAAAACGAGTTACTAACTATTAGTAGAAGTTCAAAAAAAATTTAAAAAAATAAAAGAAAATTAGTAGAAATCGACACAGAATCATTAATTTGTCTTCTGATGCTTGTAATACCCACAGATAATGTTTACGTGCTAGACTTTGGGCTAAATGTGAAATAAAAACCGGCTTAGCCCTCCACAATGTGCGAAGCGATTTTTGGTTATTTTCCTAAATTGTCCATTACAAGACAAGACAAGACTAAATAGTCTCTTATTGAACATTTTGTGAGTTTCCCAAATAATTAATACCAAAAAACTAATCTGTATATCTTACATACTACTAGTAACACATTATACTGTTGACCAAATGTCTAAACTATTTGTGACAAATTATGTAGATGGAAATTAACAANCTAAGAACACTAAACTGATACAAGATGCTGTGTAGGCATCCATTGTATCTTTTAAGCTGAGCACAATTCTTTCAAGACAAGACCTACACGGCTACACATCATTTGTCTCGGTTTCGTAAGAAAGTGTATTTTATCGAGTATGCGATGTTTCAATTCGAAAATGATAGGTATGGTCAGAGGCAATACATCCATGTCTCCTGATGCTTGTTTCTTTTCTTTTGAATGACATTGGTCATTAAGCTATCAATAAGCTAGATAAAACGAGTTACTAACTATTAGAAGAAGTTCAAAAAAAATTTAAAAAAATAAAATAAAAAAATAAAATAAAAATTAGTAGAAATCGACACAGAATCATTAATCTGTCTTCTGATGCTTGTAATACCCACAGATAATGTTTACGTGCTAGACTTTAATAAAATATTAATTTTGTGAATAAGTAAATTCATATATTTTTAAAAATTAATTTTAACAATTATAAATTATTTTTAATTGAATTCACTTTCAGGGACTACACACGTTGTACCTAAAAGTGTGGAAGGATGTTTTCTTTATTTTTCATGGGTATTTAATTTTCGTCTAAAATTCAAAAAATTTATGAACTCACTTTTAGGGACGAACAAAAAACTTAAAATATATGACATAGTTTTTAGGGACAATATACGTCGTCCCCCAAAGTATGGGTCCACCAGTCAACCATTTGACAAAGAAAGAGTTGAAAATAGTGAGGCCCACTGAACCTTTAGAGACAACATCCTGTCATCTCAATGGTTCCCGTCCCTAATGATCTTTTTTTGTTGTAGTGTTTGGGCTAAATGTGAAATAAAAACCGGCTTAGCCCTCCACAATGTGCGAAGCGATTTTTTGTTATTTTCCTAAATTGTCCATTACAAGACAAGACAAGACTAAATAGTCTCTTATTGAACATTTTGTGAGTTTCCCAAATAATTAATACCAAAAAACTAATCTGTATATCTTACATACTACGTAGTAACACATTATATTGTTGACCAAATGTCTAAACTATTTGTGACAAATTATTTAGATGGAAATTAAAAAGAACCCATCGTTAGTCTAGACGTCTAGTTATTGATAACATTGGCAGCTGGTATCACGTACACTATATATCATGAAAAAAATTAGTATACTAAATCTAGTAACTAACCACAATATTGATGTTTTAAAACATATATTATAGCTAGGACAAAAATTAACATGATTGCTTATATTGCTTATATACTTCTTTCTTTTGAGAAAACAATAGAACTTATGATTGGTAACGAGTTTAAGAGGTCAGTACGATCCATGCACGATATTATCTTGAAAGGGAGTGGAAATCTTGTCTGATAATTTGACGATATCTTGAATCATCGATGTCATATTGACATGAGACGAACCACCTTCTTCCATTGCTCTTTCCGCCATTTCTCCAAGCTCTTTTGCTCTCTCTCTTCTTGCTTCTCCTTCCTCTTCTTTGCTCATTAGACCTTCCACTGCCAACTTAACGTCTTCTTTTTTCGCAAACCCTCCAAGCTTATCTTGCTCCCCGACAAAAACGGGAACATCTACGCCAATTTTCACTCCAATTTTTAGAACATCTACTATGAATCTTTCATTTATAAATTGGTCGGCAAAGTGTGGCCATGTAACCATAGGGACTCCTGCAGAAATCCCTTCTAGAGTCGAGTTCCATCCACAATGCGTTAAGAAACCTCCAACCGCTATGTGTGACAAAATGAGGACTTGTGGCGACCAACCACGGATTATTAGTCCTCTATCTTTAACTCTTTCCTCATATCCTTCTTCTAAGAACCATTTCTCTAGTTCCTCTGTTGTATGTCGTACGCACCAAATAAAGGGTACATTTGACGACTCTAGTCCCAAACCAAGCTCAATGTTTTGTTTGGTGCTAGCACGAGCTAAACTTCCCAAACAAACAAAGATTACAGACCTCGGTTCCATTGCATCCAACCATTTCAAGCATTCATGCTCATTGAAAGCAGCCTTGTCTCCTCTCTCGGCTATATCTAGCGAACTTTTGTTGCATAGTGAAACCGGACCAATACACCATACCTTTTTATCTTTAGCCTTTGCTAGCTCTTCAACATACTTAGGCTCCAACTCCTCAAAACTATTAACTACAACCCCATTTGCAGCTTCCTCAGCTTCTCGTACTATTTCAAAATATGCCGCAGTTTCCTTTATATCTTTCCTTCCCCAACTCAAAGCTTGCACTTTGGTCAGTTCAATTCTATCCGGTATTCCCGGCAACACAAAGTATTCTGAATCCGATTCAATTTCATCTAATACATTAGTATTCATTGCTATGTGTAAGCATAGGAATGTGAAGCATCCTGGCCCATGAAAAACAAGCCTTGGAATATTAAACTTTCGCGCTAAATCACTTGTCCAAGGAAAAAGATTATCAGCAATAATGCAACTTGGTGTTGGAGTTAGTCCACGGAGCATATTTTCCGCAGGTTCTTTCAATAAAGCGGCAGCTGCAAATAGTTTCAAAAAGAGCGGAGCTGATGAAATCAAGTCAAAATTCTCACATCCTTCGGGTAAACCAACTTCGTTTAATGGGAGTTGTAGTTCAAGAATTTGAATCTTGAGCTTGTCTGCAACTGCCCGAGCAATGACCGGTTTGAAACGATTTGCATTAACAGGAGTCGTGATTATTGAAACGATTGTGCCACGTTGGGCTAGTAATCGAGCTATGTCAACCATTGGTATCATATGGCCAGGAGTCATAAGTGGAAATAGGATAAAGTGTAGGTTTGTGGGAAGGGAATCCATTGAAGCTTAGGATGATGGTTTTGGTTGTTTCTATTTCTTGAACGATATATGTTCAATATTATAGATGTTATTTTGTAGGATTTGATGCTTGTTATGCATGTGGATAACATGCATCCACGTCTATAACATTCCACACCTCCCAATATTATGATTTTTCTTCGAGCCGAAATGACATGCAAATCGATTTTTCTTTGGTTTCTCAAGAAAACAACAAAGGTACACTTCGTCTTTTTCTGCAAGTAAACGTATTGTTTTGGATGTTTCATTTTAATATCAACTTATCTCCCTTTCAAGATATGATATATATGGTCCAAAGTAAAGTGATAGCTAGATTCTATTGGAATTTTCTCCCATGTAAGAGAATATTTCATAAGAATAATTTCAGTGTCATACTTTTCTCATGAGTTTTGAAGGGATGAGATATTCGTGTGAATTTAGAAGTTACGCACACACATTTTACAGTGAAGAACTACATTTGTCTTTTTTTTTTTTAACCGCAAATTTTATTAGTAAACTAGCAATAAGCTAGAAAGATTATAAATTAATACAGTTAGGGTTCTTCAACCAATTAACCCAATTGATTTTAAATTTACAACGATTAGAGATCCACAAATAAGACAATAAGCTAGAAGAACTACATTTGTCTTTATTGCGTAACTAAGGGCATCTACTAAGTGTGAGAAGGGTTTATTTGATCGATCAATAAAGATGATGGTTTACAATATAAATAGAGATGTGACATGCTAAACTACTATACGCAGGGGCGGATCTACACACAAGGGTTGGTATGCACGTGCATACCCTATTAGTTCTTTGCGTAGTGTAAATGAAAAAAAAATATTTCGTAATTTTCTGGTAATTTTCTATGCGGTGCATAGGTGCATAGCCTGTAAAACAAGGGAAAAAAGAGAGTGCGCACCTTATTTTCTTTTGAAGAAGATGAAGGAGAGTAAAAGAAGGTCAGGTTATTTTCTTGTGAAATGTTAATATGCACACTCCAACCTAAGTCCTCGCCTCCCTATGTCACATTCTGTTCCACCACTACCACATAAATTGTACTATATTTAATTGGGCTATTTGCTTTTAAAATTCTTTAAATATAATTTTAGGTACTTTTGTGACATCTTATTTCATGTTGGAATTTTCCGTCTTTATTTGACTGGGTTTAATAAGATGACTTCGTGTTGCGTGTGTTGCTAACACTCCAAACTAAATATGGCAGGCAGTATCGTCCGCGAGGGTATCTACGAAAATAGAAACAGCGATTTTATAGTAAACGACCACAACTCGGCGACCCGTTTGAAATTGTGAACAAGAGCATATCATTCTCTCGATTTACAAACCGTTAGAGTAGAAGTAACTCTCTTAGTAAGAGTTGCAGCGGAAAACATAGAAGATATGAGTTTGCAGGTCGGAGAAAATTAACAAAGTTTAGGCAGCGGAAAAGTATAAGACCAAAAGAGGTTTTACGATGACATGCAAATATAGGTGAGCTAAAGTAGTCTAAAGCTGGCCGTGACACAGAAACGCCCTCCAGCCTTAGCTCACTCCTCACGCCAATGTATCATACATGCCCAAGCTAACATCATTTACGAACAATACATGCCTTAAAAAGTGAACACAAAGGTGAGGTAATTCCATAGGTTTTTGAAAATATAAACAGTTGACAGCACAAGGTTTTATATATAAGATATGAGCAACGTATGGCTAATATCCGGGGTAATCAAGAAAAACCAATGTAATCACGAGGACATCCTCGTGTCATATAACATTGTTGAAATGATGCTAGCCATGACACGCAAACGTAACAACCACAATCATAATATCAATATCAACCCGCGGAATTTTCATAATATACACAGCTGCCCTCAACGAGTCGGACGGACCCATTGATGTTAATCGACAAATCGAATATAGTAGCACCACAATTTGCCTATCTAAAAGAAAGAGGTGGGAAGGGTCAATCCTATAGCGGGCTATACCTCCCTATATTCAGCGTTCACTCGTAAGTGATTAATCGGTTCCATGATGCTGAGGGTCTTGCATAGGCAAGGCAGAGCTACTTAGCAGCAATCGTCAGGAAAGCATTCAACCAAGGTCAGTGGAAAGGCATATCAAAAAATAACTTGTGCTCAGAAAACTTAAAGTGTCTCAACCCCATGGGGTTTTAAACATTTAATAGAAAAATGGGGCTATGAATCACCACTTAACACAGCAGGCTACACGAGATATTAGTGTAACCAAAATTCGCTTCACAGCGCAACCTCAGCACAACCTATCATATGAATACTCATAATACAGCAATAGTAGCTCGAATACTTTAATGTTAAAATGCTTGAATGAAGTTTCTATAAAGATGATGGCGTTTGAAGGAAACATTCCAAGTATCTCGTGTGAGAAAGATAGAAAAAGACAGTCGCGAACTTAAACATATTGGCAAAAAACAGACTCGAAGATACTCGTCAAAAGAAAGGAAGAACAGAAAGAATAAAAGACACGAATGATAAAGACAACAATTCCTAATAGTCTCCGGTATTGAACCGCATTTCCCAAAATTATTAAGATTTATTGAAAAGATCAGTACAGATAATAATTAATGTTTAGTAAATTTCGGCATGACGCTGCCGTTCTATAAGCATTTTCCCGAGTCATCGACTCTTTTAAATACAAATACGTTAATCAATAATAATATACAGTGTAGATAAACTTCACTATGACTTGGACTTATATCATTCACGCGTTGTCCATTAAGTTGTTTCAGAGTTTACGAGCCATCGGTTCGTATAGTCGGGTTTCCAGGTACGTAAGTTTAAAGGGCCTAACCTACGCCTATCTCGTCTCGGTACGCAAGGGTCCATAGTCCAAATAACAGTAGCCTGCAACCAATACGTCAATACAAGTTTCACAAGTATAATACAGTCATTAAGCGGATACAGTCCGTCATCCAAATTAAATTAACTTACAAGTTTACTTTAATTTTCATTTGGCCCGATGTGGACTAATTTAGAACCGCTTAAAACTTCCTTCTTGTGCGTATTCTCCTTATTCGCTTGTGTTACACACTCATACTACTTACTTATGATTGATTCTTACGTATGTACAACTCATATTACTCTTTGTATATAAGATACTTATGAAAACTCCATGCTTGTCCAACAATGGACATATCACGAGTATAACTAAGTTAAGTATTTGAAAATTTTATCGAACCCCGGTTAAATATAGCCTAGTCACCTATATTTAACCTAGGGACAGTGGAACATACTCTGACTACCTATGTTCGACTTAGACTTTTCAAATACTGGGAATAGTTATATATGGGTTATGTCTAATTGATCTTCTACTTGATTTCTGAGAATCACAAAATTTTTATGTGAGTATAAAAATTCAGCGGTATTCATACGATCGAGCACAACAACTAAACAAATTCTTACTCTATCTTTATCGCGTATAGGCAACCTTAATCTGCACCGTATTTTTAGATGACGAGAATCGAACCGTGTCGTTAGTTATTCTAGACTTCATTCCTTACACGTATCCTCAACTTTTCGCGAGTGAACCGTCAGGAGATAAAGCGAGTTAAGCTCCGAGACGGAGCTCTCTTAAGGGGTACGTACTGTGACATTTCGTAAATTTCATGTCACTAATTATAATATTTTTATTATTTAACTATTCTTTTTTTTATAATTAACTTTGTCGGAAGTTAT
>LBNU01002820.1:143811-167838 GCA_014162995.1 Artemisia annua | reverse complement strand
TTTATCTCAGGTCCGTAAGTACCTCAGCTTGGATGGGCCGCGCAAGAAAAGATTATAAATCAAGATGGCTCATGTTTTAAATGTTTTATGTTCTAAAATATTAAAGACTTTTATTATCATTTGTATCTTTTAAACTTTGTAAACTTTTGGGACTTCTTGTAAAACATAATAACCTTTCAAGGTTTATGTTTATTAAATATTTCTTGTATGAAACTTGTTTATTATGTTTGTACTATGTGATCGATATATAGCACCCCATGTCCCTTCCGCTGCAAACATGAAAATGGGGGTGTTATATATGGATATTCTGGACTCTTCTGTCTGTTGTAATCATGCAGATATTCAGACGCAATTCAATATACGAAAACAAAAAGTTGCTCATGTTCTTACCTTGGAGGATCGTACCGAGCAATCTCAAGGGAGTTTTTCTATTCTAATTCTTCGTATTTCATGATTATATATTTATATTTGTACAACGTGGGCTTTGTACATCTCAAGTGGAGGGAGGAGAATTAGAACTTTACTTGTCCTTATTTTTAAGAAATATCCCTACTTTTATGCTTTAATTTTAAATTTTTAGCATATTTTCGTAAATCACTAGATACATAACCCGCACACAGAACCCTTTATTTCCCTATTGTGAAGATTTCGGCCTATTCCGTTTCTCCCATTATACTTAAAATTCCACAAAAATATACGTGTGCCAGTGATTCATAGTAGACTTTAGAACTTGGCTTTGTATACTACTCGAGACCACCATAATGAGCATAATTGTATAATTGGAGTAACTTAGCTAACTTGGTAAATTTTTAAGATTCACCCAAATGGCCTATGTCTAACTACACCGGTTAGTTAATCCTTATTTAAAACCCTTTGTTACTCTCATCTTTAGAGTAAGATACCCCTAGCATAACCTGTTGACACATTCTTTTCGTTTGTTACACTCACTAGATATATGTTTCGTTACATCCTTACACCTTAGCCTACCCTGTAGATTTAAGTCCTTGGTAGTGGCTAGTTATTTATTTGTAAAGTGTGTATTTCTTGTGTTCGTGTACATTTTTCTTATATTTGGTTAGGTCAGGAATTGCACATCGCAATAGAAAATGTGAAAGTTAGAATTTTCGTGTTTATTTTACTACTTTCACTATTATTTGTATGTCTGAGTTTCGAGAGTTCAGGATTATTATTCGGATTTATTTTAATTGTGAGATGGTGAAATTTTACACCATTATTAGTATTTCCTGCATTTGCTTTATGAAAAAAAATCGAAAAAATTAGAAGAATACAAAAAAATGTAAGAAAGAAGAAAAGGAGAGGAGTATGAGATAATTTGTTCGTCTAAACTTAACCGATTTTAATCTATGAGCTAATCTATTATTCGTTAGTACGTATTATAAACCGACGATGTAGAGTTTTGTTATATATTAGTAGAGTTGGTTGTAATTTAACCAACTATGTATTTTTGTATTAGTGGTAGATATCGCCAATATTGTTGTATTTTTATGGAATGATTAGGAGTTGGTTGTTATGGGAACGCCAACTAGGTATTGTTTTATGGAAAGTCGATGATGATGGATCCAAACATCTTTGAGTTTAATTCGTGTCTACCAAATAAAGCATGCGTTTTTTCGTGTTCAAGCGTGAGTTAGTCTATGATTTGTATCTTTTTCGTAGTGGTATGATAAGTAACTAGTAGCATTTGGTGTGTGTACTTAATCTATTTATTTTGTTATTTTTATTTTACACCAGTTATACATGTCTCCCATGCCTAATTTTTACCCTTTATCGCTCTTCATCCTAACCTTTAGCTTATTACTAGAATGAGGGAATTGAGCAATCATAGGTGTCTTGTTCATGGATTTGGATGTGGATGTGTGGTTTTGTCACCTTCATTGGTGTAATATTATTGGTGCAGATTGCTTGATCCTAGTCTTTAGCTTATTTGAGATAAGGAGTGAGCAATCACAAGTGTCGCGGTCCTGTATTTAATTTGGACGTACATTTGTGGTTTTGTCGCCTTTTCTCGAATATTAGTATCGCTAGAGATTAAAAAGAATGATTAAGCATTAAGCTAATTATCATCATTTAACCAAATCAACCTTTTTAGATTTGTTACTCCTAGACTTTAGTGGCGGAGATGTGTATCGTTGCCAAGCTTATAATAAAATACTCATCACGACTAAGCAATTGAGCGAATTACTAAATGTCACCACATAGATTAGTTGAATGATTTGAGTGTTATCATTTTCTATTTAATGAGATATTTGGTTGTGCACTTTTGATTGAGTAATATACTTAAAAGATTATTCCTAGGCTTTTGGTTTGGGATATGTTTTCATAAGTAAAAAATCCAAAATCTAGTTGAGGACAAGTAGAATTCAAGTGGGAGGATATTTTATGACATCAAATAAGTAATAATATTATGCATCATTTATCCCGTTTATATTACTTCTTTTATACTATTTATATAAGAATTGGTACTTAATTGTTTACTTTTGTTAACCTCAGTAAATACTGGAGCAATTGATGGAAGTTAAGGAAAATGATATGATTTGGAGCTAAAACAATGCAATCAAGATAAGTCTACTGTTTTGAAGCAAATACGCCGTATTCATCACATGCAATATGGTGTATCCAATTCCTAACTTCAACAAACATCCATGATGGGAAGGACACCAATACAGCGTATCCAAACGACTCAATATGCCATATCCAATGGCATTTCGTACACTTATTATACATTATAATTGTGGATCCCACGCTAAAAGACCCCAATACGCCATATCCAGGCCATTCGATTCACCGTATCGGGCATATTTCAGATACTATATATAGGAAATCTAAATTACAATTTGGGTACCACTTTTTATCGCAAAACTCAACTTCCAGACGAATTTAGGAGTTAAGAAGCTCCTGCAAACACAATGATTACATAGGAGAACTCTTTGTAACCTCAATACTTGAATTAATCATTCGGTTAACGTAACGTATTTATTATGTTTCATACTTTATTCATTTTGATTATGTTTATCTACTTTGTTACTGAGATTATGAGCCAAGTTTATGAAGATCATTTGCTTTTGATATGTTTTACATCAATTATTTGCTTTTCTCGTTTTATTTATGTTTATCGCCAATACTCATTTACTTGCTTGAATATGTTCTTATTTATTTTCTAGATCTTTTGGAATATGAATTGATTTATGTAATTTAACTATTGGCAATTGTGATTCCTTGAATTAATAAATAAACCTAAGATCTGTATCATAATAGTGGAGTGTAGGGAAAGCTATTTGAAACGGCCCCCAGTTAAGGAAAACCACCTGGAACAGTCCCATGGAAAATTTCACTGTTAGGACTAGCGAGCTTAATACCTATTTGTAAAATAACTATAGATTAAGACAACTAAGTTAGTAAAACTCGTAGAAATTTAGGTTGCCACCTGTGACACCTAGATAGATTATAAATAATAGTTGAAGGACTTTATACGGGCTTTGTTAATTGTGATAACATTGACCTCT
The DNA here is from genome assembly GCA_014162995.1 of Artemisia annua. Lineage (NCBI taxonomy): Eukaryota > Viridiplantae > Streptophyta > Magnoliopsida > Asterales > Asteraceae > Artemisia > Artemisia annua. Next base: position 164,314 of record LBNU01002820.1, on the reverse strand, counting down.
TGTTAGCCTCAGAGGGAGAAGCCCAACTAGTTTACATTCGAGAATCAATAACGGGAATAAGTTAGTAATAATTGCACTAGTAAGACATATCACTATTGTTGGATGAACCTGGCTAGCACGTTCTTCCTAATATTGATCTAGACCTTATCCTTATTTGTTTTCTTGGTATTAAATTGTTTATTTTCTTTAGTAGATTAATTAGAAATCCAAACGTGTGCCAGTTTCTCACGCTGAACCCCTCATATCACATTAGTTTAGGTTATTTAGTTAATTTAGTTAGTTAGAATAACTTTAGATAAGTATTTGGGCAATTCACTCCTTGCGAACGACTCGTACTTATCAATCACTAGCTATAACTGATCGGATACACTGTCTGTTAGTGTTAGTCTATAGGTTAGTTCGGCAAAATATAAATATAAAACTTGGTTAAAGTAAATAGACCTAATAGAACAAATCAGGAGACATGTCTTGGACGGGGAGACAAGATACATTTGAATTTCAAATTCAAATATGGATGTTGAGAGTGTGTGAGAGAGGGAAGTGTGTTAGATAAGTAATAGAGGAGACATTGTCATAAGGAGGGATCCCATGTTGGTGATGGGGAGACACAAGGGTTTGTTTGAATTTGAATTATAGTTGTTGTGAGAGTGTGAGAGGGAATAGTGTTGAGGAAACAAGTATGTGAGTTTGAATTAAAATTCAAGTGTGGGAGAAGAGTGTGTGGGAATTTCGAAAGAAGCTTGGGGACCAAGGGGAATGATTTAAAGGATTGTGTTGGTTTGATGAGACAAGCAAGCATTTGTTTATTGTGTAGGAAACAAGGTATGTATAAGGTGGCATTGCTTGTGAATAGGAGACAATGAGGGTGAGGCCTATGTTGGGGTGTAGAAGACAAGAATGGTGTAAAGAAAGATTGTGTAAAAAGTTGAGTGTTGGAGAAGGAAGCATGTGCAAAGAAGACTTATATTTCAAAATTCAAATTTCATAATCTTTGATTATGCCACAGTTTTTATATTCACTAATTACATTGATGCAATTAAGATTAGTATTTTTCATCTTAAGTAAAGCATTATCCCATAAAAGGACATTTGCATTTACGCAAAAGTGGTTTTGAATTATTTGACCAATAAAGGAGTAAACCCGTTACGTGATTAGCAAAGACATAAGTAAGGATTATATCAACTTGAATGTTTTCATTAAAGGGTTTAGTGAAAGTATGAATCTCCTAGGTTTGAGGAAAACATTTTCGAGTTGGCTAATGGCTTTTAGAAGACATTTTGAGTTGGCATTTTGTAAAACGGGAGAGATATTTTGTTCATCTTTCTAAGTCCGAATCTTGTTTCGAGTTTACGAAACATCTTAAATATCATTTACGAACATGTATTGAAAGATCCACTTTAGTCGGGTAAAAAGAATGCCGATTTGGAAAAACCGAAACGCGCCAAATAGTCCCTGGCATGCCAGCGCGCCAACCTGGCGTGCTAGGACTAGAGTTGGTTCGTTTTTGGTTTAGGCCATCGTTCGTGATTTTACGTGTTTTCTAACATATTTTTCATCATTAAAAAATACGTGAGACTTTTAGCCATAGTTTGCACCAACACTTTATATAAAGTAGAATCATTTAATGCACATCTTACCTAACATTGAATGCTCAACACATTTAAATTAGAAGCCTTTGAGTATAAGTTCATACTTTAACCATAACTTAGGTTTTGTATTTATGTTAGAGAGCATATGAACTCAATTCATTCATCTAAGATTGTTATTCAACAAATAATCTTTGTCAAATTCTTTGATTCAATTCTAACAAGAATTTTAGTTGTTGAAACATTTTCTGAAAATCTTGTTAAAACTGGTTATTTATTTTTATTTTTTACTTTTTTATTATTATTTTTAAACGTGTTAAATATTAGTAGTAACTTAAACATATATTAGGGACTTAAGTGTACTTTTGTAATTAGATTAGGTGTTAGACATAAACTAGAATTAGTTAGCTTGGAGTGCAAGGCAAGCTAGGTTTCCACCTCCTCATCTCTATAAATAGAGATGAGGGGGATGCTAGTTATTCATTCTTCTTCCTCGTTGTAAGCTTTATTGGTTCTAATAAAGGAGTGTTCGAGGGTAATAACGTGCGCATATATTCTTGTCGATTTCTTTGTAGTCTCTCGTGTTTGCTACTTGTGCTCGATACAACTCGCGATCTAGCGTTCCCCGATCGAACTTCGGGTTTGTTGTCGAGGTATTTTCCAACAAGTGGTATCAGAGCCACGGTTATTGTGGTCATCGAAGTTCGGGTGCTAGTTCGAGGTGCCGAGTTGGTTGCGAGGTTAGAGCAAAGAAAATGTTCGGGTTTTCGAATCATTTTTTTGGGAGTAGCGATCAGTGACAAGAGGAAAAAGAAGGTTCGCATTTATTTGGCAGGTTATTTTGCAAATATAGAAACAACAAAAGGGTTATATCTTTTGTACATGCATGAATGTATACATGCATGTGAATTTTTGTTTCTATTTACAATTGTCAAGGGTCTTTTGACTTTTTAATCAACTTCAGTTTTATAGTTTTTTATTTTATAAAAAACAATAAGTACGAAGGTTATTTGTTGCTGCGGTTTATTTTTCTTGTTGTTCAAGTTTGATCGTGGTTTGCTTGGGTTTCAAGTTAACGATCGGGTTGCTTGTTTGAAATCAAAGGTTTAGGGTTATTCTAATTAATTCGATTTGCAAGAAGGGTTTATAGCAACAAGGAGGAATATTACACACGGCTTGTGAGGCTTGTCGGTAAAGTTGGTTAATAAACAACTTGACAAGGTTTTTAGCAAGGTAGAAGAAGAATGGCTAGTTCTATAACTAGGTTTGACATCGAAAAATTCGATGGGAAGAATGACTTCGGGTTATGGCAAATAAAGATGCGTGCTTTAATGGTACAGTTGGGATGTGATACTGCATTAGAGACATTACCCGTGGACATGGAAGCAGGAGAAAAGGCTGCTTTGATGAAGAAGGCATACAGTTCCTTGATTCTATGCTTGGGAGACGGGGTTTTATGGGAAGTTACCAAGGAAACATCTGCTGCAGGAATTTGGGCGAAGTTGACTAGTCTGTATATGACTAAGTCCTTAGCAAACAGACTGTATCTGAAGAAGAAGCTGTACACATTCTATATGAGTCCATCTACAAAACTGGGTGATCATATAGATGAGTTTAATAAGTTGATACTTGATTTGGAGAATATTGATATCGAGATTGAGGATGAGGATCAGGCACTTATGTTACTTATGTCGTTGCCATCGTCTTACGAAAACTTTGTGGAGACATTGTTGTATGGGAGGGAATCCTTGACAATGGAGGATGTTCTTGCAACTCTGAATTCAAGAGAGTTGAAGAAAAGAACTAAAGGCACAAAGGAAGAAGCTGGTGACGGGTCATATGTAAGGGGAGGGTCAGATCATTCAAGGAAAGCTCATTCTGGTGGAAGTTCGCGGTTGAAATCAAGGGGTGGAACTGGTAAAATCAAGTGCTTCATATGTCATTTAGAGGGTCATCTGAATAGAGACTGTCCAAAGAAGAAGTCAAGTGGGTTCGTCAGGAAGGGTAAGCATGATCAGGATTCTGATTCTTCTGATGACGAGGGTAACGCCTACTTTGGAGAAGCCTTGATGGTAGTCGAGAATGATGAGATGGCTAAATTGGTAATGGATTCAGGTGGGTCTTATCATATGAATCCTAGGAGGGATTTCTTGTATGACTTCAAGGATGTTGATGGTGGTTCGGTTCAGTTAGGTGATAACAGGACATGCACTATCAGAGGGACAGGAAAAGTGAAGATGCAGTTGCATGATGGTTCAAGCTTTATACTGGAAGATGTCAGGTATGTTCCGGGGTTAAGAAAAAGCTTGATTTCATTGGGTACTCTTGAAAAAGAGGGTTATACTGTGAAGATGCAGATGGGTAGAGTCAAGGTGATCAAAGGTTGTCGGGTTATGATGACTGGGATCAGGAAAGAGAACTGTGTGTATACTTTTGAAGCAAAAGTGACGACTTTTGGTGTACAAAAGCATGGAGGTTCAAAACAAGTTAGGTTCAAGCAACTTGGTCATAAACAAGTTGGGTTCAAACTTCGGGTTTGTTGTCGGGTTTGTTTTAAACTCACATGAGTTAAAGTTCTATAACTTAATTATTAGATTATAATCACTTTAAAGGGAACAACAACACAAAATGTCAATTTTCTAATATTATCCCCAGACGCTCATAGAGCACACGTTTTTTAATTGATGTGTTAGATTCAAATAGTTTTGACCGCATAACGGATCTTGTAATAGGAACATATATACCATTAAGAACCACAATACACAGTTTATATTTAGAGTTTTAGACATGCAATTTCGTGTAAAGTTGTCGTGTCCGATACATGATGCTTGTTATACATACACTACATTTTCAGTTTCAATATATGAGTTGGTTAGAAGTGATATGGCCTATGGGCTATGGGTGAGTTTATCTAGTAGTAATATATAGTTATTTATTTAGATCCCCTCAAAACGATTACTGAGGATTTCCTCTGAATTTATTTATTTTTTGTGCGTGTATACTTTGTAGCATCCAAAATGATGGTGGTAGCAAGATGTTGCCGAACAATTAGATGCTTAAGGTGTCGATGTATGCTAGCTGATTGCGTTTGGCAAACCAGTCACATCTCACATCATAGGTTGTGGATGTTGCCAAACATAAAACCTTGTGAGCATTCATTTAATAACAATATGTCCAATATTTTGGCTGGCCAACATGAGCCTCATAATACTGCAGTTATCATCGAATCTCTCTATATAATTTTAATTGTTATTTAGCAAGTAATCATTTATGAAAATTACAACGCGAAAAGACACATGGTAATCATATATATACATCGATGTTTTCATGTTATTTGAAGAAGTAAATATACCCCGGCCTTTACTTTGTCTTGTCTCCACCAGAAAACCAACTTTTGAAACTACTATGGCTTCCCTGCCATTGTCTTGTTTCCACTGATGGCTCAAGATCATCTTATACCAATGGTGGATATGGCCCGGATACTAGCCCAGCATGGTGTTATAGTTACTATAATCACAAGTCCTGTAAATGCGAATCGTGTTAAATCTCATTAATCGTGCCATTGAATCTAAGCTCAAGATTCAAGTTCTTGAACTGCCACTACCAACGGTTGAAGTTGGTTTGCCAGAAGGATGCGAGAACTTTGACTTTCTTCCATCTGCTGCACACGCGGTGAATATGGTCTGGGCAATGAATATGTTAGAAAAACCAGCCGAAAAAATGCTCCAAGTCTTATGTCCACCTCCAAGCTGCATTATCTCGGATGGTTGTTTACCCTGGACTAATGATGTGGCAAAGAGGTTAAATATTCCGAGGATTGTTTTCTATGGACCAGGATGTTTCACTTTCTTGTGCATACACGTAGCCACAAATACTAATGTATTAGATGAAATCGAGTCAAACTCAGAGTATTTTGTAATGCCTGGCCTTCCTGACCGCATTGAAGTGACCAAACCTCAGGCTTCCACTTGGGGAAAAGGAGACTCAAAAGAAACCACAGAACTTTTGAACAAATGCAAGAAGCCGAGAAAACTTCATTTGGGATTGTGGTTAATAGCTTTGAGGAGATGGAGCCCAAATATGTTGAGGCATTCAAAAAGGCAAAAGATAAAAAGGTGTGGTGCATTGGTCCGGTTTCACTATGCAACAAAAGCTTCCATGATATATCTGAGAGGGGAAACAAGGCTGCAATCGATGGGCAGTCTATCTCATTCTTCCACAGAACAAGCCATTGAGCTTGGGTTGGGATTGGAGTTATCAAACACGCCCTTTATTTGGTTCATTAGGCACACAAGTCACGAATTTGAGCAATGGATCTCAGAAGAAGGATATGAAGAAAGGATTAAAGGAAGAGGACTAATGATACGTGGTTGGGCACCACAAATCTTGATACTGTCACACAAAGCCATCGGGTGCTTCATTACGCATTGTGGGTGGAACTCAACTCTTGAAGCGATTTCTTTTGGGATTCCAATGGTTACATGGCCACAATTTGCAGACCAGTTTCTAAACGAAAGATTTATAACCGATGTATTGAAAATTGGCGTGAAAATTGGTGTGGAGGTTCCAGTTTTGTTCACAGAGCGAGATTCAGTAAAAGTGTTGGTCAATAGAGAAGATATCAAGATAGCTGTGGAACATTTAATGAATGACGGAGAGGAGGGAGAAGAAAGAAGAAAGAAGAAAGAGAGCTAGAGAATTTAAGGTGCTGGCGAAAAGAGCAATGGTGGAAGGGGGTTCTTCTCACCTCAATGTTGAGTTGATGATTAAAGATATTACTGAAAAAATTGCTAAGAACACTTAACTGATACAAGATGCTGTGTATGCATCCATTGTATCTTTTAAGCCGAGCACGATTCTTTCAAGACAAGACCTACACATCATTTGTCTCGGTTTCGTAAGAAAGTGTATTTTATCGAGTATGCGATGTTTCAATTTGAAAATGATAAGTATGGTCAGAGGCAATACATCCATGTCTCCTGATGCTTGTTTCTTTTCTTTTGAACGACATTGGTCATTAAGCTATCAATAAGCGATAAAAGGAGTTACTAAGTATTAGTAGAAGTTCCGTTCGGAAAAATAAAATAAAAAATAAAATAAAAAATAAAAGAAAAAGATAGTAGAAGTCGACACAGAATCATTAATCTGTCTTCTGATGCTTGTAATACCTACATATAAAGTTTACGCGCTAGACATTGGGCTAAATGTGAAATAAAAACCGGCTTAGTCCTCCACAATGTACGAAGCTATTTTTGGTTATTTGCCTAATTTGTCCGTTACAAGACAAGACGTACAAAATAGTCTATTATATTGAACATTTTGTGAGTTTCCCAAATAATTATACCAAAAAACTAATTAAACCACATTATATTGTTGACCAAATGTCTAAACTATTTGTGACAAATTATGTAGATGGTAATTAACAAGAACCCATCATTAGTCTAGTTCTTGATAACATTGGCAGCTGGTATCACGTACACTATATATCATGAAAAATTAGTATACTAAATCTAGTAACCAACCACAATATTGATGTTTTAATACATATATTATAGCTGGGACAAAAATTAACATTATTGCTTATATACTACTTTCTTTTGAGAAAACAATAGAACTTATGATTGGTAACGAGTTTAAGAGGTCACAATCCATGCACGATATTATCTTGAAAGGGAGTGGATATCTTGTCTGATAATTTGACGACATCTTGAATCATCGATGTCATATTGACATGAGAGGAACCACCTTCTTCCATTGCTCTTTTCGCCATTTCTCCAAGCTGTTTTGCTCTCTCTCTTCTTGCTTCTCCTTCCTCTTCCTTGCTCATTAGGCCTTCCACTGCCATCTTAACATCTTCTTTTTTCGCCAACGCTCCAAGCTTATCTTGCTCCCCGACAATAATGGGAACCTCTACGCCAATTTTCACTCCAATTTTCAGAACATCTACTATGAATCTTTCATTTAAAAACTGGTCCGCAAAGTGTGGCCATGTAACCATAGGGACAACTCGACTCATCCATTTAACATGTCATGCATATCCATAACATCTCGACTCATCCGTTTAACATGTCATGCATATCCATAACATCTCGACTCATCCGTTTAACATGTTATGCATATTCATAACATCTCGGCTCATCGTTTAACATGTTATGTATATCGATAACATCTTGACTCATCCGTTTAACATGTCATTATTTAATTTTAATTTTAATTATATTTTAAATAAAAGTATTTATATTAAATTAAATTAGTTAATTTTATAAAAGTGTTTAATTTTACTTATGTATTTAATAAAAGTATTTATATTAAATTAAATTAGTTAATTTTATAAAAGTATTTAATTTTAGTTTTAAATACATATTTAGTAAAAGTATTTATACTAAATAAAATTGATTTAATTTTAAAAATTTGTTAAATACCTAGGACAAATCGTAAATCCTCCAATTTATTTCCCCAAAACTCAAAAAATACCCGCCATTTATTTCACCAAAACTCAAATAAGCCCGCCTTTTATTTCACCAAATCCAGATCTATACTCATTCACTAACACTTTAATCTCATTCAATATACCAAAACCAACCACATCCCACACCTCCACCGCCACACCGGCAACCACACCACCTCTGCCACACAGCCGACCACACCACCATTGCCACACCGCAAACCTCCAACACCATCACTTTTCCTCTCTTTCTTTCTTCCTTTCTTGATAATACAAAGGTATTTGACTTTATTCTTTTAAATTGGTTTAGGAGTTTAATGTGTTTATTTATGGTTGTGTTTTGTGGTGTTTGGTTTAGGGTACCCGACCCACCACAGTCGCCGTTGTCCTGCTGTCGTCCCGACCCGACTCACCAAACAACCGGGTATGTGGTGTTTGTTTGTTATGTTTGTGTTGGTGGTTTAATTGTTTGTTATGTTTGAGTTTATGATTTATTGATTTTGTTTAATATTTGTTTGTGTTTAATTTTGTGTAGTACTCGACCCACCACGGTCCGCCCTTGCCGCTGTCCGACCCACCACGCTGTTGTTGGGCCACCGCTGCCACCAACCGGCCACCACAGCCGACCACCAACAAGTATAAAGGTATGTTTGTTTTTTGTTTAATTTGTGTTTATTTGTTTGTATAATATATGTAAAATTTGTGTGTGCGTTTGTAAATAATTTGTGTTTGTATTTGTTTAATAGTGTGTTTCGTATAGTTAATATTAAAGGGGGTGGTTGTTTAAGCTTATTTGTGTGCTTATGTGGTTTTGCTATATTTTTCATAAGCTATTTTGAGACAACATAAAATGAAACAATTGTTATATAACTTTCATTATATTGTTTGGAACTATAAACTGTTAAATAGTTAGACAGTTAAGTCATGATATGGTAGGAAAAAGCTTGTTGATTATGCGCAGTCTAAATGCCTCAAACATACATTGAATTTTATTTTACAAATGTTTCATTAAATTGTATGAGGCCATAGCTGATAAAGAATATAATTTGGTTCGTATTCTTTCGAAATGCACATGGTAAAACAAGTTTTAAGTATCTTGCCCGCTGGTTCTGTGAGATTGCGGATTATTCTAATTTCTCTCTTCCCTTTTTGCCAGTGATAGGAGTGTTTGTTACGGGTGTTTTTCTACTAAATTTCTTAAGCTTCAAAGGGCCATGTTTAATATAACTGTTAAGTGTACAGAAAATTGTGCTAAAAATCTAACATTGTTTGTCTAAAAAGGCTCTTAAGTTTGCACCATCTGATTGGCTTACTCTTGTGACTTAAACGAAAGTAAAAGCGTATTAATAGTGTACTCGCGAGTGTGATAAAACTAAATACAATAAGTGTATATAAAATTAAATAATAAAGCTTTGGCAGGCTAAGCCTACCTGTTTAAAAGTATGTACGAGTTACCAAATCCGCCCATCTTACTACCTGCAATTATTTGTGCAACTAATAGGATTTTGCTTTGCTTGTGGTCATATATATATGCTGCCCGTATTATTTGAATGCAAATCAATTAACTTTTCTCGTGAAAATCAACTTACATAGATTACAACTGTTTGATTTCTGTGTTATGTCTAAGTTGTTTATTCTTCATCCAGGCACAAAAGCATTGGCGGTGTATTACTTGTCTCTCATCAGATCCATAACTAATAGTGAGATAAGTCAGTCTATCGGATTACTATATTAGCTTATTGTATCGTTGTAAACAAATACTATGACTTGCTTTGGTCGTTTATGAATGAATGAATGAATGGATGCATTTTCTGTTATGGTCTTGGTTGATTTCCAGGTTTGGTTTTGGTAGATTTTTTAAAATATGGATTTGCAGCATTTCTGCTGCTGTTTTTTTTTGAATGAATGCACTTTGTACCGACGACATGTCGTCGGTATTTTAAGACATTGACCGTTTGACTATTTGACTATTTGACCAATTAGTTAATCATAATTAAAATACCGACGAATGGACGTCGGCATATTATTTGTCGAACCACGTTTTCGTTTGACTGAAAATGGCTGTGGACCTCATCTCAGCGTCGGGAAATGACGTCGGCACAGTAAGTCCCGACAAGGCATCGCCGACTAACGCCGGTCGACTAAGTTTCGTCGGCATCAACTAAATGCCGACGTCATGACGTCGGCACAGTCGAAAAAAAGTCGTCGGGATATTAACTGTTTGTACTAGTGTCTCTCGGCTATATCTAGCGAACTTTTGTTGCATAGTGAAACCGGACCAATACACCATACCTTTTTATCTTTAGCCTTTGCTAGCTCTTCAACATACTTAGGCTCCAACTCCTCAAAACTATTAACTACAACTCTATTTGCAGCTTCCTCAGCTTCTCGTACTATTTCAAAATATGCCGCAGTTTCCTTTATATCTTTCCTTCCCCAACTCAAAGCTTGCACTTTGGTCAGTTCAATTCTATCCGGTATTCCCGGCAACACAAAGTATTCTGAATCCGATTCAATTTCATCTAATACATTAGTATTCATTGCTATGTGTAAGCATAGGAATGTGAAGCATCCTGGCCCATGAAAAACAAGCCTTGGAACATTAAACTTTCGCGCTAAATCACTTGTCCAAGGAAAAAGATTATTAGCAATAATGCAACTTGGTGTTGGAGTTAGTCCACGGAGCATATTTTCCGTAGGTTCTTTCAATAAAGCGGCAGCTGCAAATAGTTTCAAAAAGAGTGGAGCTGATGAAATCAAGTCAAAATTCTCACATCCTTCGGGTAAACCAACTTCGTTTAATGGGAGTTGTAGTTCAAGAATTTGAATCTTGAGCTTGTCTTCAACTGCCCGAGCAATGACCGGTTTGAAACGATTTGCATTAACAGGAGTCGTGATTATTGAAACGATTGTGCCACGTTGGGCTAGTAATCGAGCTATGTCAACCATTGGTATCATATGGCCAGGAGTCATCAGTGGAAATAGGATAAAGTGTAGGTTTGTGGGAAGGGAATCCATTGAAGCTTAGGATGATGGTTTTGGTTGTTTCTATATCTTGAACGATATATGTTCAATATTATAGATGTTATTTTGTAGGATTTGATGCTTGTTATGCATGTGGATAACATGCATCCATGTCTATCACATTCCACACCTCCCAATATTATGATTTTTCTTCGAGCCGAAATGACATGCAAATCGATTTTTCTTTGGTTTCTCAAGAAAACAACAAAGGTACACTTCGTCTTTTTCTGCAAGTAAACGTATTGCTTTGGATGTTTCATTTTAATATCAACTTATCTCCCTTTCAAGATATGATATATATGGTCCAAAGTAAAAGTGATAGCTAGATTCTATTGGAATTTTCTCCCATGTAAGAGAATATTTCATAAGAATAATAATTAGCAAATTCTCAAAAACCGAGAAAAAATTGGCTTGTTTAAAAAAAAATACAAAAATAACACCATTCCCTAAATGATTATTTGGGAACGTGCGAATGTTCGACTCCATTGTGCGAATGTGCGACACGTGTTCATTTATTTATTATTAAAGTACACAGGTAGGTGGTGTTTTTTTCCAAATATTCTTTTTTTATTATTAAAAAATTACTTATTTACCATTATCTCTATAAGAGTCAATTAAATGTGCGACCGTGCTACCCATTAAATGCGCGAATGTGCGACTTCACTTTATTTCAAGGTTTCGACGATACTCATATATTCCGGTGATAATTCCATCATACACTCCGAATTACCTCAATCATTTTAACACTTACAACTTTGTTTACATCATCAAATATTTAATTCTTATGTGACTAGCATTTAACAGGTTATCACAATCACAATAAGCATACAAATTCCTATCACTTTTTTTCCACATTGACTAAGACCATCAAGACTTTTGGCTCACCCAAATTTTCTCCTCCAATCATCCTTTGCCCATTTTAAACGTCATAACTCATAAGGAGACTTCGAAACTTTCATGTGGTTCCTATAAAACAAATTGCTCTCTAAAAGAATCCCACCACAACACAACACAGTTACGTATCCAACGATTATAGTCCGTGTTAGGATTATGAAAATCCATATGAAAGACTCGGTCACCCCGAGTAATTTCTAGCATAGGTTATCTCGTAAACTTAATCGTATACGTTTAGTTTTCGTATTATTCATGGAGTTGGGTCGGGTCTTTACCCACTGTAAGCTCTCTCCATAGCCCATTTGGGGTGTTTTATGTACCACTATAAATACCCTTTCCCACACTAGGAAAGGGTTGGATCTTCATTTGGTTTTAACCTAATACATTTCACTTTCTCTCTCTAGTGTGTGAACTCCCATTTCTTTCTCTCTCTAAAATCTATATTCGGCCGAACCACAAAGATTTACGTGTGTTATGATTTCTAGCATTCTACAATTGGTATCAAGAGCCATGGTTTGATTAGCTAGATTGTGTGTGCTCGGATTTGTGGATCGTTTATGTTTTGTTTTGTTTTGTTTTTTGTTTTTTGTTTTTTGTTTTTTTTTTTTTTTTCGAATAAAAAAGAAAGAAAACATCATAGTTTGAGCTTTGTTTGTGGTTAGATTTGTTAAAAGCCTGTACTTTCGTGTTTAGGTTTGTTGTAATAGGTTACTTGTTGGAATTTATTAATCATAACAATTATATAATGAACAAGTAAACATACTCAAAGCACGCAACGGAAACAAAGAATCAAATACTTGTAATAATTAACCGAAACATAAAAGAAATGCGTACTTTTTAACAATCCATGCAATTAGGGTTTATAGAAAAACCTAAATAAAGATCAAATCACAAACCCTAATAAATTAGGGTTTATGAAAATCGACTAGAATAAAGTCGATAAAGATCACCACCAAGAATCAAATAGTGTTGATTCCTCTAAGGTTGCATACACCACGTCAAGCAAGAACACTAGAATGCTAGTGCTTAATACACTAATGAACAAAACGTGACCATCATAACGTATCATGTAATAGGAAATATATACCATTAGAGTAAACTACACCATTCGTCCTTGTGGTATGCGTTGACCGACAAGTTTCGTCCTTTGACCGAAAAAAATTCACCATCCATCCTTAACTGTAAAACGTTATGTATCGTTAGTCCCTCACTCTAACTGGCATCACTAACGGTCGTTATAACTCATCCACTCGAGGGTATTTCAGTCTTTTCCCAACCATAAGGACCAACGGTGTAATTTACTCTTTTATTTATTTATTTAACTATTAACAAATAATAATTTTCATACGTTAAAATTTTTCGTCCGTTTATTTACATTTTCATCAGATTTTTTATGTTTTCGGCAGATTTTTTACTTTTTTGTCTTATTTTTTTACTTTTTCGTCAGATTCTTTACGTTTTCCTCCAATCTTTTTACGTTTTCGTGTGACTTTTTACGTTTCGCCCGATTTTTTACGTTTGCGTTTGATTTTTAAGTTTTAGTCTGTCTTTTTATGTTTTCGTCAGATTTTTTACGTTTTCGTCTGTTTTTTTACGTTTTCGTCTGATTTTTTACGTTTTCGTCAGTTTTTTACGTTTTCCTCCGATCTTTTACATTTCGTCCGATTTTTACCTTTTTGTCAGTTTTTTTTTATTTATTTTTATAATTTTAATATCCTAAGTTAGTTTTATAGTCTAATCTAGCGAAAGGGGGTTCAGCCTGAGAGACTGGCACAGTTTGGTTTTATTAAACAGTAAATAAACTAATGAGCACGAATCAGCGAATAGCAACACGTACACAGATTGATAATAGAAGCAGAAGAAGGCATGTCCTTATAGTTAAGCAGCTTGTCACTTGTTTTATTGCTAGTTTTATATGATGAGTATCGTAATCTAATCTGTCTCGTTGGATCATAAATATAGGCGAATAAACTCTTAATGATCACTTATGTCTATCCTACTTTCTAGACACTAGATAAGTAGGCGAGGAACAGGTATGGCAGCCCACAGGCTCAGCTAGACACATAGGTTATCAATGCACATATACAAGTTACCAAAAACATCATCATATAAACTTTAATTGATGGGAAAGCAATTTTAAGGGGAGCAGTATGGTGGCCACAAGCCCATCAATCCTGATGAATTAAAGCGTACTAATACAATAAAAAAAACTACTTAATGAATTAAATACATGCAAGACCTTCTTACAGCTCTAATATCTTCGTTTGGGGTGTGTCTTGTGATACTTCTTCGACTGAATTCGTCTCCTTAGGGTTTGGTTGCACACAAAATTCGTTTATGTCTTTGGGTATTTATAGTTTCTATCTGAGGGTACGATGCGGCGCATCGAGTAAGTAGATGTGGCGCATTCACTTAACTTCGCGTGGGGTCCAAGATTAATATATTCTGGAATCTTCGTACACCGTCTTCAGATGCAGCGTATCTTTATCTTTATGCGGCGCATGTCCTTCAGTGTCCTGGATTGTATCTAGTGAAGTCTAGATAGTGATACGCCGTGTGTCAGAAGTATAATGCGGCGTATCTGGAGTAGAACAAGCTTGATCTTCTTCGTTGACCAAAGTTTCATATGCGGCGCATGATAGAATTACATGCGGCGCATTCTTCAAAGTCAGGCAATNAAAATTCGTGTATGTCTTGGGGTATTTATAGTTTCTGTCTGAGGGTACGATGTGGCGCATCGAGTAAGTAGATGCGGTGCATTGACTTAACTTCGCGTGGGGTCTAAGATTAATATATTCTAGAATATTCGTACATCGTCTTCAGATGCGGCGTATCTTTATCTTTATGTGGCGCATGTCCTTCAGTGTCTTGGATTGTATCTGGTGAAGTCTGGATAGTGATACGCCGTATGTCAGAAGTATAATGTGGCGTATCTGGAGTAGAACAAGCTTGATCTTCTTCGTTGACCAAAGTTTCATATGCGGCGCATGATAGAATTACATGCGGCGCATTCTTCAAAGTCAGGCAATGGTCTTCGAATTCATCTAAGTATGATATTGTGGCGTATCTGTTGAGAGTGATACGACGCATCTTCTGGATTTCAGTAGACTTTTGACATCTTGCTAGTTTTGCTCCATAATTCGTCCAAAATCGCCAAGTTTCACCAATTGCTTGTTTTTACCTGAGAATTACTAAAGTAAACAATTAAGTATCAATTCTCATAAATAATATAATAAAACAAGTCAAATAAATAGGATAAATGATGACAATAATATGTACTTATTTGATGTCATCAATAAGCTTCGGTTTTATATCATCTAAGATTTGTAGCATCAACATGGTATATTTCCCAACTTTAATCAGGCTTATATATTAATATATAAAAAAAGGTTTTGTTAGCATCGAATGATATGAAATTCAATATGGTAGGTTATGAAATTCAATATGGTAGGTTATGTTTAATGAATTTACATTTTGTGATTATCAAAACATAGAGATATCGAGAAATATTAGTAACGTTTTTAGGCATTATTTATATCAAAAAGTTTCTAGAGAGAGTTTGGCATAAAGAGAATATGGCATAAGATTTATACTTGCGCCAAGATCGGCCAAGGCATTGCAAGAGAATGTTTTGCCAAAATTGCACGGAATTAGAAAACTTCCAGGATCTCCTAATTTTGGTGAAACTTTGTTTTGGATTATTGCTGAAGACTCATCGCTTAGAAAGGCTGCGGATATTTGTTCTAGTTTGCTTTTGTTACTCACAAGTTCTTTAAGTAACTTACCGTAGTTTGGCATTTCGGAAATGACATCGATTAATGGAACATTGATTCGAACGGCACGAATCATATCTAGGAACTTCCTATATTGCGCTTCCATTTTCTCTTTCCTGAGACGTTGGGGGTATGGAATTTTTGGTTTATATGGTTTCAGAACAGGTGTTTCGGGAATTACTTTTGTTTTGGATTTTTCTGAGGTGATGGCTCATCTTCGTCCTCACTGTCAAGTTCGACAGCAGGTTGTGTTTGACTAGGATTAGGAGGTGGATCATATGAAGTATCATGTCTTGTTGTTATGGTATTTACATGCTCATGACGAGCTAGAGGTGGTTGATAAGGTCTAGAGACACCACCTCTTGGATTAGGTGTAGTGTTACTTGGAAGGGATCCAGGGGGTCGATTAGCTTGTTTTTCGGCAAGTCTGTCGAATTTTTCTTCCAGGTTTTGGATAGAGGCTTGGTGGTTTCTTGTGGTAGATATTCCAGTTTGTCTTTGAGTTCATTGAAAGTGTTTTTGACGAATGTGTTCGTGGATTGTTGTGACTTAATGAATTCACTTAATTGTTTTTGAATGTCGGTTTTTTCTTCAGAATATGATCTAGGTGATCACGGTTATAGTTAGATCTATCGTTAGTACGCCATTTGTCACGATCTCTATTGCGATAATCATCGTAAAAACGAGATCGTCTAAATGATTGCATAAATTTGGCTTCTTCTTCTCGAGACATGGGTGTGTCATCATCATTGCAGTTTGCGGTTGAATGATTTCCACCACAATTGTTGCAAGATTTACGTTTCTCTTTCATTTCTTTATACTGAGCATCCATTTTGATGGCCATGGCATCCATTCGGGCCATAATTTTGTCAGTGTCAGAAACACTGTTACCTTCATCGGCGAAAGCAACAGTTTTGCGAAGAGCAGTTTTTGGTTTTTGGTTTTTAGCCCAATCATGTTTGAGTAAGACTTTGTCTTCGAGTAATTGATAGGCTTAATTTGGGGTTTTGTACAGGAAAATTCCTCCTACAGCAGCATTTAAGGCTTCCTGAGTACTCTTGTCAAGTCCATGGTAAAAGATTTTGATTATGTTTCCTTTACTTAGACCATATCCATGACAATTCCTGAGCATTTCTTTCATTCGTAACCATGCTTCAGTTAATGTTTCTCGATCTTGTTGGGAAAAATCATGCATTTCACCGAGGAGTCGGTCAAATAAGGCTGGGGGAAAGAATCGAATTATGAAGGCAGTACGAAGTTCATCCCATGTGGCTATGGTTCCTTCGTCAAGTTCATCTAACCAGGTTTTAGCCTCTCCGGTTAGGGATAATGGAAACATCATGAGCCGGATGGCTTCATTTTTGGTTTCTCCGTATCTAAACATATCACAAATTCCAAGGAACTCGTGGATGTGTTTATGAGGGTTGGTTTTGGTTCTACCATCGAATTGATTGCCTTTGACAAGGGTCAGATGGTTTCCTTTTATGGAAAATTCATTGGCAGTGTCGTGTAAAGTTATTGCAGGACCAGGGGTAGGAGCAACGGTTCACTCATTGGCCCACATTGGTTCATTGTCGGTTTCGTCCATTGGATCGTGAAGTCTGATGAAGTCGATAAAGAATGGATAAAGAGAGAGATCGTCAACAGATGGAACTATCTCTTTGGGTGTTTCGGGTCTTAAGTCTTTTTGTGAGAATGGGACTCGTTTGTTTCATCTACGTCTTCGGTTTATGGTGCGTTCAGGTTCGGATAAAGGACTGATAAGCTTCAGAGGTGATAAGTACGGCGTACTATTGTGACCATCCAATACGGGGCTTCTAAGGGATTGTTGGACACTGAAATTCAATTCGGATGAATTAATTTTGAGCTTCAGAGGTGATAAGTACGGCGTACTATTGTGGAAAGTACGGCGCACTTCTGGGTTTTTACGAGGTAAAAGTTTTTGTAGTTTGAATTTGAATTTTTCCAGAAAAGCGGCGCTCTTTGGTAAAAAGATCGCCGTGATCGTGGTGCAAAAGCGGCGGTGTTAGATTAAAACCGGCGGTTATATAGAACAGAACAGATGATATTCAAAATGTAAACACAGAAATGCAATCCAAATGCAACTATTATGATCAAACAATTAATAAAAGAGCAAGTGCTAGTCCCCGGCAGCGGCGCCAAAAACTTTGATGTGTCTCGAAAGCTTTAAATTTATAATTAATAATTTAATCGATTATCTTAATTCAATACACACAGGTAAAGGTATAACCCTCGTTTATAGTAAAGAGTTTTGGTAAGACCAGGTCATTCCACAGGGACTGAGATTGCTCTTATATATCAATTAACTAATCAAGATTGATGTAAAATTCAATTATGGGACAAATATGATTACTTGGATAGTTTCTATAACTTGGTGGTGGTATATGATGATGATCTCAGAGGTGGAGTAAGTTCAACAAATGATTAGTTGTTTTCGTCAAAATAACATTTAACAAGTTAACTGTGGCAATTTTAGACTTATGTCCACTGATGTGTTTCAAAAGCTTTAAATTTATAATACAAATTTCACCATTTTTCTTTAATTTATAAAACACATGGGTAAAGTATAACCCCCGTTTATAGCAAAGGTTTAGGTAAGACCAGGTCGTCCCAAGAGATTGTAGAAAAGCCAAGTTAGCAATTGTGTTAAAGTAAAGTCCTTAGATTGTCACTTATCCAAAAACTAGTAATTGAGATTGATTGTTTATATGATTAAAAGATATGTTTATTTAGGCTAAGAAACATGAAAGTAGCATGAGAATGATGAGCAAGCAATCATGAACAAGATATATAAGCAAGAGATGCATGGTTAACACTCGTACCTATAACTATCCAACATATTAAGAAACCCTTTCGACCTATGATTCTCAATATATCAAATGCATTAAGATTGGTTCATAACAAAAGTATACATAAGCCAATTTCCTCATCAAGTTCGTTATACATGAGATAAGGCATTAAACAAGATCATGGATGGGTTGATAAATGTTTTGTCGACCAATTTCTACAAGGTTAACACCAAGTTGCCATAGACAAACACCTTGAAATAATATCAAAATGGCAGACCCTTTCGACTTACTTCTACCACAGAGATACATCAAACATTCAACAATGATCTAAGCATAATCTCATCAATTAAACTTAAGCATAGTATCAATAGCAAGCATACATTACATTGCAAACAACCATATGACTAAATCGCCCAAATAAACATATAACGACTACTCCATTATTGTAATAACAAAACTCATAACATTCAACATGAATAACATAAACTTCATAATTCAATTCGACAAAGTAGAAAAGTGTACCAAAGTGATTACAGCGAAAGAACTAATGGTTTCACAGAGATAATTTCTCTAGGCCCGTTCTCTAAACTCTGTCACAGTACTAGAATCACGACCTCGACCCTCGATATAGTGAACTTGGTATGAGTCCACCAATCTAACGTGGTATACCTTCCCTACTTCTCGTTAGTGTTGTGTCTCCTTTTTCTCTACTCATGCTCTTCTTTTATAACCATAACTCGACCTAATTCAACTCCAAGGTACAGTAAATGAGGACAAGTGATCGGCCTCACCATGAATGCAATCATTAACTCTGTTTTGTAACTGTCAAGGTAAGTGCGCCGCACTTCTCAGAAAGTGCGTCGTACTTCTCGTATTTTCAATTCCTTTTACCCGTCAAGCAATTACGCCGCACAAAGTCCTAAGACCTGCGTACTTGGGTCTTTTATACTTGTATATTTCTATTTCAAGTCCCTCCTTTCTTATATTTGTTATTTAATCGTCCTTTTAGTGGTATTTCTGACTTTCTTCTATCGTTCTATCCTGCAACCAGATTAGTACCAATTCTACACAAATAGCGTGATATTCTATATAATATAATAGGTAAATGATATATAATCGATGGAATAAATATGTATAATTAGAGCGTTATCAAATCCCCCATACTTAACTATTGCTTGCCTTCAAGCAATCTTTTAAAAATATTATTTCTTTATCAAGAAATCATAAGCCAAAAATAACGCGACTAATCATCTCACGAAGGTGGAAAGTATAATTCACTCACACTCATATATCGGGTATAAAAGAATCACACTCGGCTGCTCAGACATGTTAAATAAATTACCATAGGCTTGTACAAAAAACTAAACTTCACCGACATGGCGTAAGCACCAAGTAAATTTCATCAAAGAGGACTTTTATTCGGGTTATAACGTTAGGCTAAGGCTAATAATATGGGTATGGATTTAGACATGAAATTTAGTGAAATTGGTTCTAAAAGAAAAATAACAAGTTGAAAGTCCGTTTTCTTGAATAACGATCTCCATTTGGCACATATCTCACCAACACTTTATTCTTCCTCATATATATTTCTTTTTTTTTCTCTTTCTTTTCTTGGGAAATATTTTTTTCCCTCATACTTATGATAAACATACCACTTCGATTAAAACTAGAAGTTTGCAACCTTCGCATTTCTTTCAAAATAGCATAATGAGCGATTATTTCTTTTCCTTCTTTTTTCTTTGGACTTCCAAAAAGGTTCATAGGTTTAGAAAGGCTAAAGTGTATATATTTTTTTTCTTTTTATAGTGGATGTAAGAAACGAAATAAATTGGCTCAGAATGTTGTTGATGCGTAGGGATTGCTTAAGCACTACGTTTTACCTCTCGAGGGATCTCGAGAAGCTTACAATCCCCACCAGGCAGTGTACCTGACCGATGTAGTATAGTGTAGTGGCAAGTACCGGGGGATTGA
>LBNU01002820.1:105116-119766 GCA_014162995.1 Artemisia annua | reverse complement strand
ACATAGACATATGTTGAAAACCATAAAATACTGTTTGAATCTTTCGACCATTTCCAATTAGCAATTATAATCAAAAGAGATAAACAATGGAGATAAGTTTAGAACACAGCAAGGTCTTAACATAAACAAGAAATCAACAAGAGATCATAGCCACAACCAAACACTTTATTATATTAACATATCTAAGCAATTATAAGGAGTTTAGCCTAACATGGCTTTAGTAATCATGCTTACAGTAGTAATTTCGTATGAAATGATCAACATACTTCTGAATTAATGTAATGAAGAAGCTACCGTCACTAGCGATCACCACAATAATATCTAGAGAGTATTTCAACGCTTTTTTAGAACTTTGACTTCACTTTATCACTCCAATGATTGGAATTCAAGAGAGAGTAAGTATCAGAGCTTTGTTTGTTGTTGGGAGGAGAGGTGTGTGTAAATGAGACAAATTGGGGCTCTATTTAGAGAAAGGTCGGTGGGCTTCACACTGAATGCCGGCGAACATAGAGATAAACAACGGCGGGCTTCAATAGATTACTTGGCGCCAAAGGGTCATTAATAGAGCTGAAGGCCGGCGCACAATTAGGATAAAACCGCCGCACTTTACTTGACTAACTTGGATTTGTGTAGGACTTCATACGCCCCCGTAACCGGCGCACAATGAGATAAGATCGGCGCACAATTATACATGGACAGGTGACATATTGCTTCAACATAGAATTATCTTGGATGTGAACACTTTACCTTGATTCTTGAAGTTCTTTGTCTATTGGACCTGAAATGTATTTTTATGCAATTAAGTATCGAAAGTCCTTATAAATCATTGAGAAACTAATAAATAACGCTATATAAAATATGTATAATTCGAGCGTCATCAATTACGAAGAAATTTGAAATACTGAAGGATAAACACATGTATACATTAACTTGTTCATTTCATTCCGTATAATAATTCATTGTAGGATATTTCTTAATTGCATATTGTTGTTCTTTGTAGGAACTAGAGAGTAATTCCAAGTGGTGAGAGTAGGTTTGAAGTGAGAAATGGGTATGAGGGTTTTAAAATTGATGAAAAGGAAAGGACTTGCACTTGTAGAGGTTGGCAGTTGACTTGTCTACCATGTGTACATGGTTTAGCAGCTATCTATTTCCTAGATAGGGATCCTGAAGAATATGTTTCACATTGGTTTAGGAAGCAAAGGTTTGTATCTACTTACAGTCATTATGTTGAGGGTCAAAATGGAATGGATCAATGGCCTGCAACATCTTATCAGAAGCCACTACCTTCTATTAACAGAAGAATGCCTGGAAGGCCACCATATAAGAGAAAAACAGATGCAAGTTAATGATGGTAATAGAACCAGGATAAGCAGAAAGGGTCAAATCAATCATTGTAAACTTTGTGGTCAGAGTGGACACAATCAAATGGGTTGTCCAAGTAAGCCATAAAGTGTGAAACGAAGTGGTAAGACATTAAGAGGTGCTAAAACTGCAAGAGGTGGTAAGACTGCTAGAGGTGGTAAGACTCAAAGTGTGCCTGCACCAGTTGAGTCAACACCATCAACACTAGTTCAGTCAACACCAAATGAAGCTTTAGAGATTAATGCAGCAGCTGATTTAACACAAGATGAGATGCAAACTGGTGGGTCTGCACCACTTCAGTTAACACAAGATGAGATGCCAACTAGTTGGTATGCACTAGTTGTGCTTTCAACACCAAGTGCAGGGTTTGAAATGTGTATACCAGATCAGACTTCTTCACCAAATAGGGGTGTTGGTATAAGAATCAGTCCTAAGAGTAAAGTATTGAGGGGTGCTGGTGTAAGAATGAGGGGTGGGAGTGTAGGAATACCATCATCTGAAACTGCAAGTAGGGAAGCTGGAATTAGCAATAGGAGGCTTAGGACTATAAATGGGAAGGTAGTTAGACTAAGAGGGAAAGGAGATGGATCAAGAGCTCATATGTATCCTGGTGGAAGGGTTCCTATAGGTTTTGGTGTTTCTTGGGATCCTGTAGATGGAGAGGCAATGTTAGGAGTAAGTAATTTTACTCTTTTGCAATTTTGAATAGGTTCATTCATTAAGTTTATTAATGTAATTTTTTTTGCAGAATTCTATGGGTCTTCCTGTACCAGCTTGGCCAATTGGGATTACACCAGAAGATGTTAGAATCCATGCTAAAAGACCAGAGCCTGTTGTCTTATAAGAACCAATGCTGGAACCATTGATCAAAAGAACTGCTGATTATCAAAGGAGGATGGCTGAAAGGAGAAGACTTGCAGTGCAGCAGCAGGAAGCACCAGTGAAGCAACAGAATCAACCAGTGCATGAAGATCAACCAGCACCAGTGCAGCCATAACATCAACCACCACCAGTCATTAGAAGGCAACCAAAACCAGTCATCAGAAGTCAATCAGAAAGGATCAAATAGATTTTGTTCAATAGGCCACCATCACCTGGACCTGGATTGACAGAAGATGATGCAATCTCACTTGAATAGATGGTAGAACTAGGATTGACTTAAATGGCTAGCCAATTGTTTGGCACTTTTGTACATCAGCCATTGTCACTAATCTACGAACATGTTAAAATTTGGGATGCTACTTAACATTTGCAGTTTATATCTGCACCATCTTTTGTATATCTGATACATGGTATCACTGGTCTACAAACAATTTTGGATGCTACTTAAATGGCTAGCCAATTGTTAGGCACTTTTGTAAGGACGGATATGTACTGAATGAATGGTAAATGATGGTTTAGGAACTTATATTATGTTACATCTTTTGTAGTTTTGTATGTTTAAACTAGAATGCATAAACCAGTTACAAACATATGTAAACATAGATACATCATCTAATTTCATTACTTCATTAAAACCATTGTTACAAAAGACATCATCTAACATACATAATCTACCTTCATTACAACCAACACAGGTTATACCGTCTAACTTCATCACCATAAGACATCATCCTAAGCAAACCTACCATTATACCTAAACAAACATAACAAAAAACATCCCAACAATCAACACAATCAAAACCCTATTGTAGAAGGTAGTTCTAGATTTTTTATTAGCTTCAACAACTTGATCTTGTGCATTCACCAAATTAACATGAAGCTGATACATGGTTGCTTGATACCAACGATTTGGTAATGGTGCATTAACCCATCCGAAATAGTTGCAGTTTCTTGTGGGATCCATGAAATTGGGGCAACCAAGAAATCTTCTTCCAGGGTTGAATTGTGTCCAAGAGGTTTGACACTTTGCTATTTCACCACAACCACAAAGGTTTGCCAGTGTGGATTGGAACCCTAATTTTTTTGGAAGCAGGTTTGTAACCCTAATTTTTTAGGGAATTAGATAACGGGTTTGGGTTGTGTGGGGTTGGGTGGGATATATAAAATGGTTTTTGACTAAGTGGAATTCCATGGTGGAAAATTAAAAAGGGATTTTAATGGGGTGAAAATATGAAAAATTCCACGTGGACAAGTAAAATTGGTATCAACCGGTTGCCCACCCTGTGAATGAGCTGAGTGCTGACTTTTAAAATGTTCAATGACAAATTTAACCAACCCGTGAAGTTGAGTAACCTGGATGACAGCTTTGAAACTTTAGTACCTTAGGACAAATTTCACGTAAACTTTAGTGACTTCTTTGTATAATAACCCTATGTTAAAAACTTTTGACTTAGCAACACACAAAAGTAATTATTTAGATAACTTTGCACCAGTAAAATTTCCATATCCCTTAACCCTTATTTCCTTACCCAAAGCCTTACGTAACAACCCTTTAAAGACCTCACTGAAAGTAGATTCCAGGTGCTTATGCTAAAGTGGTGGGGGTTTTATCCTTTATCAAGCATATGGTTAATCTATGCATTATGACGTGGTAAGTGAGTGAATTTTCCATTTCCATATGTTATATTATCAGTATACACCTAAGAGATATGAGTATCCAAACACTTATTGTGTGAGATGTTAGTCTTATAGGTCCGTGCTTGAAACTGTCAAAAGTGTATTGTCAAATGAGTTGTGCCATGATTAATTTTTATACTAATGCTTAATTCCCCCTAAGTTGTGTTATTGTCAAAGTTAAAAGCTTATTTGCTTGAAGCAAATCCCAAGTGTATGGATATTTGATAAGGTGCAAAATCGTATAATCTGTAGGGGTCATTTAGCCCTTTTATAATGCCCATTGTATCATTTATTGCCCTAAATCCTTTCTTTTTGAATTTTAGGTGTTTATGAAGGCATTTGGTGGAAACGTGTGAAACCTGGGTTCATTTGGGCGAAGAACGGAAGAAAAAGACAAGTTTCAGCTTTTTGACTGACATCCCTAATGCTGTCACCAGAAGTGCCCAGAAAATGAGATTTTGAATATTTTAGTGTCGGGTCAATGTGTGGAGAGGGGGATTGTGACGCCGTCACACCAGACAACCTGGCGCCATCACACTATGGGAGTGCAAATAAACCCTAACTCGAAAGACGACATGGCGGCGTCACAAGCATAAGCTGGTGTCGTCATAACTCGAAGTCTACATATACTTTTGCCTTTTTTCATATTTTCATGTGGAAATTTTGGGATACAAACCCTAGACGACTTTTAGCTACTTTCTAGAGCTTTTAGCCTCAGATTTTCATATGTAATGAAGAGATAAGTTTGTTGTTTAATAGATCAAGTATGTTTATCATTAATTGCTTGATTATGTATTATGTGTGTTCTTCAATTGCTATGATAGGCTGAATCTTTAGTGTTTATCTAGGATTGCATGAAAATTGTTAGAGTAATGATTATTCCTATTGTCTCTTGTTAATTAATGTGGTCGTTAGAAGTTAAAAACTGGTTAGGGAATTCGTCCTAGCTTGAACCTTAACTTGAAATGCTAATTGAATACTTATGTCTTAAGTGTTT
The DNA here is from genome assembly GCA_014162995.1 of Artemisia annua. Classification (NCBI taxonomy): domain Eukaryota; kingdom Viridiplantae; phylum Streptophyta; class Magnoliopsida; order Asterales; family Asteraceae; genus Artemisia; species Artemisia annua. Next base: position 114,845 of record LBNU01002820.1, on the reverse strand, counting down.
CATTAGATCTGATATTTAAAGCGTGTTTTAGTTATTTGGTGATGCTTAGGCATTCATAGGCACCCTTCACTTGGGTTACTACATAGACGTGTGAGTAACCAACACACAATAGATAATCGGCAATATCCTCAGTTCATTAAATAAGGCGTGACAATTCAATAGAAGTAATTAAATAACTAATGAAGAGTAGTGCACCCTTGATAATACGTTTTTCCCATATATAAGTTCTCGCCACCAAATTACTTTTCTTGTCTATTTTACTTTTCTTGCACTTAGGTTAATATTAGTTTTAAAACAAACTCCCTCAAAATTTACTTGCGTTCTAATAAACAAAAATACAAAAAATAATCCTCCCTCACCTTTAGATCATTAGTCATACTTCTCGAGTCTACCTCACTATTCCCCTAGAGAACAATAATCCTCTGGACTTACCTATACTACACTACAACGGCTTGGTACACTGCCTAGGGGGTTGTAAAACTTCGGTGTTGCAACCGCCGCATTAGACAAACATAAATGGTTGAATCCTGATTCGATACATACAAGAAGAATCTGAAGACGGCCAACCAGAGAAGAACTCGAGCTATTTGGAGATGTTGCTTTGCAGTGTCCACCCGACAAAGAATGAAAGTGTAAAAGTCAACTATCTTTAAACTCATCCGCCACTTCTTTTTCACAAGAATCTTTTCAAGAAATGTTGCAACAACATCTAGCTCTAGACCGTGAGGTGAAGGAAAGAAATAAGAAACGAGGCTAGGGCGAATGTGAATTTAATCAAGGCTTAAACAAGGAATGAGGACATGAAATCAACACCGAGGGGATGGATTCGGCAGACAATGCTATTATCGAGGAGGCACAAGAGCCAAATATTTTTCTCAAAACTAGTTTAGTCATGTATTTTTATTTTTATTTATTTTTTAATTTTAGGTATTTTTTATATGTTTTTATTTTATTTTGTTTTATTTTAATGGAATTTTAATTATAGTTTAATGTGTTATTTTATTTGAATAAGTGAAAAATACTTATAAACAGTCGGGTGCAAGGGTGTCTATAACATGAGTGATGGCAAGATGTTTTTTGATTAAGCTATAAGTTCTTAGTTACAGGAAAGAAGTGCTAAAGTGACATCATTGTTACTATAAAACGAGCCTATTGCTCATGGCAACTAGTGCTCTTATAAGAGGGAAGGATATGGTGGTGCTGCAAGCTCGCCATTTTGACTTGGCACACCCAACGGCGCTGCTGTTTGCTCATTACCATACCCTCCATCACCTGCGCTATTTCAAATGTAAGTTACTTCAAAATCAACATTTACTTTTTTTTGGAATTTTTAATAAGTGGGTTTGTATTTGTGTTGTGTTTTTTAGTGTGTATGTTGATTTCGTGTGTGTGTGCATGCTTCAGTGTGTGTGTCTGTATTTTACAGAATTTGGAGAAGCTGTGGAGAAGATGGTAGCCGTATTTTTGTTTTAGGGTATTTCTTTTTAGTGTGTGTATGTTTTAGTATTCCTTTTGGGGTTTTTTTTTTTTTTCTTTTTTTTTAGCTAATTCTGTTTAGACTCAAACAAAGAAATAAAAGATCTTTTTTGTATTTTTTTTTTTAATTTTCATATGTTAATTTATATTTTATATAAATGAATAGAATTTTAGTTTGTTTGAAAAAAATAATAATAAGAAAATAGTGAGATCTAAACTGTGAAACGTATGTGAATGTGAAATGTGAAATGCTTGAGATAACGTTCATTTGACAAAATGATATGGACCATAGCACGACACTTTAGCCTTCCCTATAAAATTAATCTTATGGTCAAAATTGGCAGCTCTATTGAAATCATGTATGTCTTATGAGTAGTCAAATTGCCTTTTGCATACAATATCGAGATGAATCTAAGCTTTTTTATTTGGACTTTAGTAAATAAAATAATAATTTTCCTCACACATATTATTATAATCGCTCAATTATATTCAAGAACGTGTTGATCAAGCATGTGACATGTTTGCAAATGTCATTTCACTAGCTACAAGTAGCCACCAATGACTCCTTATTCAAATGTTCAAACTCAAGGTCAAATGGTGAGATTAAGTAAGGAAAAGATGTAATGTTGTGATAGGTATGATACGTAAGCATAAGTGTATGGAAAAATACTTATAGTAAATAGTGAAACAAGTGGATACAAATCGATTAATAGTAAGACACACATCTCATCAAGTATATCAGTAAACAACATTACCAGGGAGGCATCAGTTTGGCAGGCAGGCACGTGTCGATCATAGGGTTAAGTTTTTGTAAAAGTAGTTATAGTCTAGGTTTTCAAATTACCCAGTTCTCTATAACCAAGGCTCTGATACCATCTGTAACACCCCCCAAAATCGGGTCCAGCGGAAGCATACATGTCACTGGGGTGCTACACAATTGGTATCTAAACACAAAGTATAAAGACCAGTTTGTACATCAATTGTTTCAAAAAGTTTTCATAAATCAAAGTATTTGATTTACAACATCCAAAAATAGTGTGGAAGTAGGCCCATAAAAATAAGTGGAGCGGTCCCAAATGATTATCAGAGTCATCTATGACCATGCCATGCCGTTTGCCAAGCGCCTCCAATAGTAAGTTACCACCCTAGGAAACCTGAGAATACATGCTAAAAAGTGTCAACACAAAGGTTGGTGAGTTCATAGAGTTTATATAAAAACAGTCAAAGTGATTCGAGTTTGTGAGATAATGAAGTAAATTGTGGGTTACGTTGTCATAAACCCATAGTTCTTTTGTTGTTTGCCCTAACCGGGTCAATAGTTGAGTGAATCAATAGTGTTTGTATAAAAATCAGTTGAACACAAGTTTCAAGTTTAATAAACAGCGGGCTACGTTGTTATACGCCCATAAATTTAGTAGTTGCAGTACTGTATCATGACTACAGTACCGCCTTATTGCTCTAAGTCTCATGAACGCAACCCTTAACATGTGTGACATCATAAAAATGATGTAAGTAACAGACATCATAGAAATGATGTAAGTAATAGTGCCCTCGTGTAGGAGTTTGCCAACATCCTATTGTTCTTCAAATAAAGTGCATTTGGCTACCTATCCGGCTAGCACAAATGGGGCGTCAACTGCCAATAGATCTATTCACAATATTCGCGTTCACTCGCAAGTGACTAAGGTTCATGATATGAGGGACTTTCAGTGGCAAAAGTGTGTCTTAATCCACGAGGTTTGAACCCACCGCCACACAGACTCAAACCAGGTAAAGCCCTCCCTTTTCAGGAGGTTGGCGTGGCCACTTAAAGTTGTTTGCACCTAGCAGGAATTGAACTTGAGACCTCACACATTTTAGAGTGATAGTCACAAGCCCTTTTACCACTAGGCCACCCTTAAGTGGTTAAGTGTGCGTGTGTTTTAGTACTCCTTTTGGGTTTTTATTTTTTTCTTTTTTTTTAGCTAATTCTGTTTGGACTCAAACAAAGAAATAAAAGATCTTTTTTTATTTTATTTTTTTTTTCGTATGTTAATTTATATTTTATATGAATGAATAGAATTTTAGTTTGTTTGAAAAAAATAATAATAAAAAAAATAGTGAGATCTAAACCGCGAAACGTATGCAAACGGATTGAATCATTGCAGAGGAAGTATTTTTAGTATATGTGAATGTGAAATGCTTGAGATAACGTTGATTTGACAAAATGATATGGACCATAGCGCGACACTTTAGCCTTCCCTATAAAATTAATCTTATGGTCAAAATTGGCAGCTCTATTAGTCAAATTGCCTTTTGCATACAATATCGAGATGAATCTAAGCTTTTTTATTTGGACTTTAGTAAATAAAATAATAATTTTCCTCACACATATTATTATAATCGCTCAATTATATTGAAGAACGTGTTGATCAAGCATGTGACATGTTTGCAAATGTCATTTCACTAGCTACAAGTAGCCACCAATGACTCCTTATCTATGTCACACAAAATAGGAAACCCTATAGAGACAGGCTTCCGCCCTTCTCTTGTTCAAAAAAAAAAAACAAAACAAAAAAAAAAGTGTGCGAGCATTTGTGGTATGACTGGTATCAAAACTTCTTAAAAAAAATCCTGATTTTCGGACCCTTAATGGCGTCCGACCTTCATTTCGTCTTATTTCCACTAATGCAACAAGGTCATATGATACCAATGATCGACATTGCTCGAATACTAGCCCATCATCATCAAGCCACCGTTACTATAATCACAACTCCTGTTAACGCAAATCGTTTTAGGCCTACCATCGATCGAGCAATCAAAGCTAAACTAAAGATCCAAGTTGTTGAACTTCAACTCCCATTAGCTGAAGTTGGTTTGCCCGAAGGATGTGAAAATTTTGACACAATTCCTTCGTTTGATCTTTTTGTCAAGCTCTACGCCGCAATGGACATGCTAGAAAAACCCGCGGAAAATGTTCTGCAGGGACTAAACCCCCCACCAAGTTGCATCATATCCGATAATCAGTTTCCTTGGACAACTGATCTAGCTCGAAAGTTTAATATTCCAAGGCTTGTTTTCCATGGTCCAGGATGTTTCACATACTTATGCTTGCACATTGTGATGCATACTAATATATTAAACGAAATCGAGTCTGATGAAGACTACTTTGTGGTCCCTGGGATTAAGGACAGGATTGAGGTCACAAAAGCACAAGCCAATGGTTGGGGGAAAGTAGAGACGAAAGAGATGGTGGAATTTTTTAGTCGAATGAAAGTAGCGGAAGAAGGTGCGGATGGGATTGTTGTTAATAGTTTTCAAGAACTAGAGCTTAATTATGTTGAAGAGCTTGCAAAGGCTAAAGACAAAAAAGTATGGTGTATTGGCCCGGTTTCACAACACAACACAAGCTTCCTAGATTTATCTGAAAGAGGAAACAAGGCAGGAATCAACGAGCATGATTGTATAAAATGGCTCGACAAGAAGGAGGCGGGGTCAGTAATCTTTGTTTGCTTAGGAAGTATGGCAAATATTTCTACGGAACAAATATTCGAGCTTGGTTTGGGGTTAGAATTATCGAAGGTTTCATTTATTTGGTGTGTAAGAAACACAACAGAAGAATCCGATAAATGGTTATTGGAATATAAAGAAAGGGTAAAAGAAAGAGGTCTAGTTGTACGCGGTTGGGCACCACAAGTCTTGATATTGTCTCATAAAGCGGTTGGAGGTTTCGTAACTCATTGTGGATGGAACTCGACTCTCGAAGGAGTTTCTGCTGGGGTCCCAATGGTTACATATCCATGTTTTGCTGATCAGTTTTTTAATGAAAGATTTATCATAGATGTTCTAAAGATTGGTGTGAGTGTTCGAGAGTATGATAACACTGGAGTGTTGGTGAAGAAGGAAAACATCAAGAGGGCGGTTGAAAGCATTATGGATACAGAAGGGGAAGGAAAAGTAAGAAGAAACAGAGCTAAAGAGTTTGGGGACATGGCGAAGAGAGCAATGGAGGAAGGGGGCTCTTCTCATCTCAACATGACGTTAATGATTCAAGATATTATCGAGCAATTAGCCAAATTCACTAAACCAAATTAAGATATTGTGTAATGTAGATTCAAATGTAATTGTTACATTATATCCTTTTTGAATCTAAGTTCTCCGATCATTCGTCTCAATCAATATGCGTATGTTCTTAATATATGAGTTAAACGTATGAAACTATTTCCATTAATTCATCTTAATCTTAATTACTTTTTAGTTTTTTTTTATGTTTATATTGCTTTAGAAACTTATATTTTGATACTAATTGTAATGAGTGTGCATGACAGTTCTGTAGTAGCTATTTATCAAGAACCCCTGCCTTCCTGCCATACTCTCAAGACTAATGCTTCTTTGGTTTCCTAAAACGGGTAATAATCACACGTACTAGTTATCATTAAAACATGATTTTATACATACTAGTTATTATTACTTGAAAATTGTTGATACATTGGCTTCAACTCATTGGTTCTTGGGTTTTGACCTCTTCAAGTTCCCTTAGATCCTGTATTAGTAATGTCAAATTGCAATGAGATGACCCTCCCTCTTCTGTTGCTTTCTTCGCTACCCTCCCGAGTACTTTTGCTTTCTTTCTTCTCTCGTTTCCTTCAATTCCGATATCCATTACTTTTTCTATAGCGTCCTTAACATCCTCACTCTTGACAGTAACCCCAAACTTTTCTTCCTCGCCCCAGTGGACCACAACACGAGCCCCAACACCAACACCCACCCCCAATACCTGGACCACTAATTTCTCGTTCAAAAACTGCTCAGCAAACATAGGCCAAGTAATCATAGGGACACCAGCAGAAACGCTTTCTAGAACTGAATTCCAGCCACAGTGTGTTAAGAACCCTCCAACTGAAGGGTGTGATAAGATTAGTACTTGTGGTGCCCAATCTCTTATTATTAGACCTCTATCTTTAACTCTATCCTCGAACTGACTTTCAAGTAACCATTTTTCAACCTCTTGAGCTTTTTCACCGGCTCTGATCACCCATATGAACGGGGATTTTGATGCCTCTAAGGCTAACCCGAGCTCGATTAGTTGCGGAGGGATAACTTGACTACTACTACCAAAGGAAGCATAAACCACGGATCCTGGTTCTTTAGAATCGAGCCATGTTAATGCACGTTGATCATCAACAGATATACTGGAATCATTACTACTGGAGAGTGATAATGGTCCTATACACCAAACTTTACCCCCTTTTATCTTCTTAAATTCTTTTACATATTCTTGTTCTAACTCCTCAAAACTATTAATCACCATTCCGTAAGCTTTTGACTCGGTTTCCCTCACTCGTTTAAGGTGCTCACTCGAAGCAATAGGACTATGATTAAACTCAAGTGGCAGCTGAGCTTTGGTTATCTCAATCCGGTCAGGCAATCCCGGTAGAACAAAAGGTTGTGACTCCGGAACTTCATTGTATACATTTGATGCATATAAATGATGAGTGCACAACTGTTTAAAACAACTCATTCCATCGAAAACAATCCTCGGTATCTTATACTTAGCCGCGGTATCAGCACTCCATAGCATGTATTTATCCGATAAGATACAGCTCGGTCGAGGCGTTAGAGTTTCGAACCGTTCTTCCAGTCGGTGTTGCAACATATCAACAGCGACTGAAAAGTTTGGGAGTAAATGTAAACCAGGTAAAGCATCCGCGCTTTCACATCCTTCTGGAAGCCCGTTCTCGACCCCTGCTAATGGGAGTTCAAGAAAACAAACCGGGAGTCCGGAGTTGATGTGTTGTTGGAGGGTAGGACCATATCGGATGGCGTTTACAGGTGTGGTGACAATAGTGACTTTCACGTTTTCTCGTTGCGCGAGCAATTTAGCCATTTCGATCATTGGGATGGTGTGGCCAGGTGCTAGTAATGGGATCAAAAGTAAGTGAAGTTGGTTGATGGTTTCCGAAGCCATTACTTGATTACAGATAATTTAGAACACTAATTAGTACTGCTTGAAGTATGTTGTTTTTGTGATGGAATTCACAATTGCTTAGGGAATACATAGTTGATATAGTGTGGATTTTTGTTGATGTAAGATATTTCAGACTTTTGAAAAGTACTAGCATGAGAATGTTGGTCTCATACGGAAGTAATATATTCTGGACAGATGGAGAAATTTGAAAAGTATGCAAAATTACTGTTCTTTGTCAAATTTAACATATAATATACGTCAATAACATCACCTATTTGACAAATTAATGAGTTACTAGACATTATCGTATATGAGTTTACATTCTGTTAGCCTTTAATGTTTTATATCAAATGTTATGTTAAGACTTTAGTTAGGATATGTAATGCGTATGTATTATTAGTGTTTGGGTCGATTTAGGTCTGTTACATGGGTCTAAACTATTAACCCAAACAGGCCCATTTATAAGCAGTTATAGGTAGTTATTAGTATGCAACTTTTAAGTTAGGGTTGCAACGTTTATTCATGAATCGACATGTCTCTTGTGGCACCGATTCATATAGTATATATATGGATAGACTTCATTGTAAACAATTAACCTTTTCAGTTAATAAACATCGTTATAAAGGTTCAAACCTTCTGTGTTTTATTACTCCTTTCAATGATACTTATACATGTTGTTGTTTGATCATATTCGATCCTGGAAACCCCCTCTAGAACCTGTGCAAAAGTGGTATCAGAGCAATGGGTGTAACGGGTTTCACTATATTTGTATCGTCACACCGGGCATCTTGTATGTGTTTACAATCTTCACTTTCTAATTTGTATGGGATTCTAACCAATATGGTATATCTTACTACTACGGGAACAGAAATAGTTATCCAGGAATCCTAGTAATACGGGATCAATAAATAGTTCTCGGAATTTCCTAATAGTATAAAATAAGTATCTATACTAAAAAAAAGATTGAAATCCAAATAATGAATTCGTGACCTCGTTTATGTTCCCACTTGTGTTGATAATTTTGAGTATATCAACCACGTTCTTTTTCTTTCCTCGTCTCCTTTCCAAAAACAATTCGGTTGTATTGTTGTTTGTCGAATACCAACCAAAAGTTTCTTCTACTTCTACCACACTTCACATTGTTAGTCCCTGCATCTGTGCAATCTTGCAAATAACATGATCTTCATTCTTCTTATGATGGCTTTTGTTGGTTTGTTGCAAAGATTTTATCTTCTTCTGATCATCGTACTATCACAATATCAAGGTTGATTTTTTCTTTCTCGATCTCTTGTGAACAATCTGTTGTTCATTCTTTCTTTGTAACAAAACCGCAACCATGTTTTCTTCTTCTCCTTTCCTTCTATTCTTCTTTCTTGAATCTGCCCCTTTTTTTCTCCTTTATCTTCATCGTTATTCATGGCAGATTTCTTGAGTGTGTTGTTTTGATCCCTTGGCTCTGATACCATTTATTGTACCTACAGATCTTGGATCAATCATGGATGAATCATGTTTGAGTATGCGCAGATTTGTGCAGTGACTCTGTATGCAACAGAGGGTGGGAATACGTTTATGTAAAGACACTTTATTAATATTATTCCACACTAAAATACAATACATGTTTACAAGTATATATAGAGGCCGAATGGTTATGTTCCAAATGCCATGTCTGTTCTAACAGGTGTGTTCCCAAGCGACACAACCCTTCATAAATTCTACAGATTTAACTAATAAAACTAACTTAACAGTTACAATCTTTCTATCAAACAATATTGGTCCTTCTACTTTCAAAGACTTATGATTCCTTGATTACTTTACTTCCAACATTCACTCCCCTAATCAAGAAATCATAATCTTCACTCTGTTCTTGTTCATCCCAATTGCAGTCCCGTTCCTTTCTTCTTTGCTTCTTTATTTTATATTCTGATCGCCCTGTACGCGGCAACAGCTAAGGAAGGAGACACAATCAAAGGGTGTTTTTAAAAGTTCATAGACTTGGTCATAGTGTACCATGACACTGCACAGATTCCATGATAAGCCACAATTTGAGAAGGGTGAAAGCAGCTGGACTGCAGAACAAAGGAACCCTCAAGGCTCGGATGGACTGGTAGTTAGGGATGGACAAGAAAGACAAGATTTGGACCGGCTTGGTGTTAGGATGGATCACATGATGATCCATGGAACGATAAAAGGCAAGTGAACATGAAAGACCGGAAAACAAGAAGAAAAGCAATCGAATTGCTTGATAAAAGAAATACCGAAAGGTGTTTTCTTTGGTGAAGGACTTGGAACAAGGAAACAACGACAAC
>LBNU01002820.1:90480-105107 GCA_014162995.1 Artemisia annua | reverse complement strand
AAAGTGGTATCGTTGGTGAAGGACTTGGAACAAGGAAACAACGACAACCATTTGGAAGTTGATCGTGCCAAACAACCTAGGGTGAATTTGAGAACAAGCCGAGATAAAAGGATTCTAGGGCCACTCATGGAAACCAAGGCGCACAAGATGACAAACAGGATACACCAAGGAAACAATGACCTGAGTCATGGTTTGAAAAGACCAGAAGGATAACTCGTGAATTTGATATAATCATTAGGGGAAAATGTTAGCCCTTATGTATTATATAAATGTTAGTTAAGACTTAGTTAGGATATGTAATGCGTAGTTATTATTAGATGTTGGTTCGATTTAGGTCTGTTACAGGTTAACATTAACCCAAACAGGCTTTAAGCAGTTATTAGGTGTTATATAGTATGCAACGGGAAGTTAGGGTATGCAACGTTATTCATGAATCGACATGTCTCTGGGCACCGAATTATATAGATATATAGGGATAGAATTCGTTGTAAACAATTTAACCTTTTTCAGTTATAACAGCTTATAAAGTTCAAACCTTCTGTGTTTTATTACTCCTTTCAATGATACTATACTTGGTGTTGTTTGATTCTATTCCGATCCTGGAAACCCCCTCTAGAACCTGTGGCAAACATTCTACGTCACAGGCTCCATATCCCCATTAAATTTCACTTGGCGGATTCAAAGAAAGCAAGTTAGAAACGTCACAAACAGCACAAAGAAAATATGACATGTAAATCTGTTAAAAGAAGGCACACCAAAATGTACTATATCAATATATGTCCTAATCTAATACTAGAGTTAATAGATCTAAGAAAGCAAGATTAAGAAGTTCAAAATGATTCTACACAGACCTTTACGTCTTTAACTGTATACCAAAGGAGAGAATTAGGATCAAGTAGATCACCTAATTAATCAACATGAGCACCAGAAGCGTTGTAGTTATCGCACAAGCCCCATATTATTGAAGTACCATGCGCTAGTGCAGCCTCCGCTGAAATTCTCTTCGATGGAGGTCCACGTAGAGCATTTCGGAAAACAAAATGCCAAGAAAACAATTCAAAAAAGTTCCGCATTGAAAAAATGGGTGGATAGATGACCACTCATAATGGTAAATTTAACGGCGGTCAATATAGGTTAGGTTAATCTGATTGTCTGTTATAACAATACCAGTAGAGGAGGCAAACAGGCGGCCGGCGCGGCACGGCTACGCAAAACGCGCTATGGCTGAAACGGTACGGGCTAAACGGCACGAGGTTACAAACGGCCGGGCCAAACTGGGCGCATGTTAATAGTCGAATCGGCTTAAAAATAAGACCTAAAACAACAAAAAGAATTCCCCAAACGTATACCAGCCGTCCATTTATTTAAGTAGCTAATATATAGTTAAAAACAAGTTAAATGTTCTCCAATTAAGAGAAAAACATGTGTCCATTATACCCATTTAACTTCTAAATGGGCAATATATGACCATTTCAAAAAAAAGAGGGGGACCAAATGCACCCAAATCTTTTAAAAATTTGCCCATTTAGCCCATTTTTTTGAGTTTGGACACAAATTGCCACCTCTACAAACCAGTATCTTTCCAATGACAGGACTTCTTTTCTTTTCAGCTAAGTTGATTTTTACATAATATTATCCAGAAATGACCCACATTCACATTAATGGGTTGATATTGCCTCGTTTCTTATTGTCATTTTGTTTCAGAAAATGCTCTACTTGGACCCCATCAAGAGAATTTCAGCAGAGGCTGCACTAGAGCATGAGTACTTCAAGGATGTAGGGCCTGTGCCATAATTCACTGCTCTAATACTGTCGTATGGTTATTTTGTGGTATAGTTAGTCCCAATATATATCACTTATAGGGCAACAGTCAAAAGACGTATAGGTCTTCTGTGCAGAATCATTTGAATTTTCTTGTTTCTGCTCTTCTGAGACTATAATAAATTCATAATATTTATGTTGCAAGTCTTAGGACATATAATTTTTTTTTCTTTTGGAGGTGCCTCTTTTACATGTCCTCAAGTTGTTTATATGTCGATATACTATTAATATAAGTATTGTTTTCTATTTCTTCTTTCATGTATTCTTGCAGCCTAATCCATAAATGGTAGTATGGTACCTTTTACTCTAATGGTTCAAATGGATTAGCTAATGAAAATTTTAAGAACAAAATGGGTCAACTTTTGTTATGTCGCAGTTCTTGTGGGTATTTACTGTTCTTTTGAATCATTGTCTTTCACCTTGAGAATGTTTACTAAAGTACTCCCTCCGTCCCAAAATTATTGTCCACTTTGAATTTTCAAAGTCAAAATGGTTCAACTTTGACCAAAAATATATCTTTTTTATTATATAATACTTGATAAAAAAATTAGACCATTGAAAAGTAGACTTAAAACCCAATCCATTTATATATTTTGCATCAAATATTATATAACACCCACAAAAATATTTAAGGTCAAAGTTGAAGAAGAAAGACTAAAAAAGTCAATACTGGACAATAAATTTGGGACGGAGGGAGTATCATTTTAATGCACTTGCTTGTATAAATCGCAAAGTACATGTACTGCATATACACATCCAACAATGGACCAATTTATTAATTGTTGATCACGTTACTAATGGCGCCGTTACATAAAGGCCCGTTTCACGCTGTTTCACATTTATAACAAGATAAAATTACAAATAGACCAAATCAAAGTTCTGGATGATGGAATTTGAGCCTAAAAGTTCTGAATAATATTATGTGTTCCTCATTAATATTATGCAAAGACGAGGTTAGAAAATGTTACTAATACAGTTTGTAAATGGTGTGGACAGGTTTAAGGAAACTATATTTTATTTTGTACAAAACATTAAGTTCATGCGGTTAGTGTTTTACTTTCATGTCGGGAATGAGAAGATTACAAGAAAACTGAGCATTCTTTCTCTATCAAAGAACAAGTGCACACGTTAAATGTTGACAAGATTGCACGGAAAGTTTACGTTGTTTATCCAACTTACTATAAGTGCATGCGTTAAGTATGTTAATATAGTTTTTTACTCTTAACTTATGTTATCATAAAAGTGTTTAACAATTCTAATTCAGTTATAACACCTGTAGTTAAACAAGCACGGTTTATTCGGTATTAGTTCTACTTCTAGTGCTTCTAATGTTCTAACTCTTGTACGTTATTTTTACCAAAGAAAAGACACGAGATATGAGTAATGGTATGATACAGAAAGAACTTAATGCCATAAATCCAAATTTGTGTTACTATATGTTATCGATGTCATGAGGAATCCATTCTTTTCCATCAATGTATGAGATATCCATGTAAGGAGTTGCCTCCTCTACACTTAATTGTTTCGCGTATTTCACCCTAGATTTGGAATTTGCTCCAGGACCTGTACACGCATGTTCTCCAAAGAAAACTTTCCTGAAATATTAATAACATTAGAAATAAACCATGCTTGGAAATTCAAACTCCTATGATTTCAGTAGAGCGTAAAAATACTAAAATAGCAATAACGTACTGATCTCTGGAGGGATCTTTCCAATTATTCCATCCTTCAGGAGCAACAATTTCTGTCATGGAAGTTTTTATGAACACGGTAGTTGAATATACACCCCAAGCCCTCCCAAGCCACACTAAACCCTTCCCTTGAATCCTACAATTCACAAACGAGAATCCCGTTTTTTCTGCCAACGAAGCCCTCTGTTGTGCGGCTATTGCTCCATTGATGCTGGGACCGCTTGCAACCGTGTTCAGCGTACAATTCTGAAGAAAAAAAATGCAGAGAATATATTTACTTATGTATTTATGTGTATCTATGTATTCTTTGAAAAAACTTTTTTTTTACACATCTTACAAACATGTAAAAGGTGTTTTCATTTATAAGTGCAAAGAATATAAGTCATAAGATTGTTTGTGCTTTATAATAGCAGTAAAAACGGTACAGATAATTTTGGTAAAACATAAATGTAAGCATATTTTCATGTTATCAAAAAGATAATTTGCTGATCCTTCAAGGAAACAATTTTTGAAATAATGTCTAACTAATATGTGTAGAAAAAGGTTTGCAACTCTCGTATCTGTTATAGTGATCGACTGAAGATTAATTAATTACCTCAAAGAGTGATCTACCATTTCCAAATATAAAATCTACTGATCCTTCAATGAAACAATTTTTGAAATAATGTCTTCCCACGTCAGCATGAAGAGTGTCTTGATATCCATAAAATCCACAATTTACAAAAGCTGATTGATCACCTTTGACTCTAAGTGCAACTGCCTGTTTTCCGGCAGCATCTGTGGGTGGGGCAGGATTTGTATTCTTTGCCACCAAAGAACAACACAAGTGTATTAATATGAAAGAAGCAAGGAATGGTTTAACATAAATTTGAGAAAGATTTTTTTTCTTTTTTGTTTAACATATATAGTCTCGCTTTTTTTACCATTGTATGCAATTAACCTTCTATATAAGATACAGAAATGATGTCACACAGTCTCAGGTCTTTAAAGAATAAGTCCCGTGTCACATTTCTATTTTACGTGCTAGAGGAGGTGACTTTGGATGCAACAGTAAAAGACTGAAAGTGTGTTACATAAAATGAGCAAAAAAACATATATTTTACATATAATGACAAATAATTAAAGTAAGTTACATATTAGTGTAATCAATGCTTTTATGATTCACTTGCATTACCTTAAAGCTTATACTGTAAGCAAAGAACTTTGGAGCATAAACGCCAACCGAATAGCTGTAGACAGTGCCGTTACTAGAAGCAGCAGTGTCATTCCAAGTGAGAAATGTATTTTGATAACCTTGGCCTTGAACTATCAAATTGGACTTGGTTTTTTTTATCTCTATCTTTTCCCTGCCACAATAATAACATGATCTCGCATTTTATATACAGCTTATTGAGCACGAATATTGCATGATCAGGATATATATTTAATATATACAGTATATATATATACCTATATGTTCCCGAATCAACTATTATAAGTGTTGGTTTTGTGGAATTTTCAGGAACAGCGTCCACTGCCTTTTGAAAAGTGGTGAACTTTCCACAACCCTTTTGATCAACTGTTAAAACAAGTGTCACCCCATATTTTTCTATGAGCGGAGACTTCCACTTGCTGGCATCACAAGTGACCCAATGACCCGTACGAAGATAGTTAAAGATTTTTCTGATAAAAGATAAGAACTCGTAGATTCCACTTTTCTCAATAACCTTTTTGATGGAAGTGGTTGTAAAGCGAGGTAAAGAGATCGAAGAACTGATTGTTAAATTTTTGGTGTAGATGGAAAGGAGAGCAATGGCAGTGACAGAAAGCCAAAACAATATGCTTTGTTTGGTGGTCATGTTTTTCGAATAAAGATTATGGTTAAGAATTCTTGCAGGATGTGTGTATTGCTATGTATACATAGAGAGGAAAAAGCACTAGTTGACATATAATTGCCACAAATAAAATTATATAAAACTCAAAAAGGTTTATTTGTATCAGATACGTAAGGGATTGAGGATAATGTGTTGGACCTTATAATTGTATAAGTCTTGTATTATGTAAATAACGATAGATGAAGGACCAAAGTTGTTAAGTAGAAAGTATATAACCGAATGGTAGTTATTTCGGTTAGTAGTTAAAGTTAGTTATTTTCAGAAAGTTAGTTATGACCAAATGGTTGTGTCTCTTGGTTCATGACCATTCGAATAGACACAATGGTTCATGGAACTGGTTCGGTGTCTATATAGTCATCTACATGTAACATTTTATGTAGTGTCTCATAGAACAATGTAACCAACTGTTATATTGATATAAATGAATCATCTCCCTGTTAATCTTGTGCATGTATCGATGATCCTGGAAAATATCATTTAGGAACCTGTGAAAAATATAACATGGCATCAGAGCCGAAGGTTGCAAGATTACAAGTTTTGATTCAAGTCTTTGATCAAAATAATCAAGAGACTTAGAAGGGGAGAGACACCAAGGATGTTGGGGAAGATAATGCATGATCAGAACCAACGGAAGTTGCAAGATAGCAACGACTTCAATCCAATGAAGATTGAAGGAAACTTTTGTGGGAGCGGCAAGTTTTGATAAGTTTTGATAACCGACACAAAAGGAAGCAAACGTTGACACCAAACGTATTGGTGGGAGAAAACTTAGAAGAACAATTGTAACAACCCCTTGTTGGCGACTGAAATAACGTGACAACAAAGAAGGGAAGACTCTTGACGCTTAGCGTGGAACAAGAGTAGATGCTGTTTGAAGCAAGAAGAAAAGAACAATTGTTAGGAAGCCTTTGTTGGTGTCTTGCACACGACAACAAAGAAGGAAGAAGAGGCCTGCTGCTTTACAACGCGACAAGAAGAAAGGAACGACGTCTAGTAGAAACAGGGCCGGATTTTAAGGTGTGCAGAGTGTGCAACCGCACAGGGCCCCAAAATTTTTGGGGCCTCCGATGTTATAATGCGGGGCTGAATTGATTCGGGGTTTAAAGAAAATCTTAGAACATATTATAAATATTTTAGATGTTGTTGTTATATAACTGAAATGTAGATTAGTTTTAAACAATTTAGGAAAGAAACTAAAAACAGAGCTTGTATGTACGCTTGTTTGGCTGAGGAAGATGATAATTATAACTTATAGTCACTTTACACCCTAAAGTTTATAGTGTCTACACTTTAGTCCTTGTGTTTTGGCTATATTCTTAAAGAAGTACAAATGGATTTACAGAATTAACATTCTTAACCCAAGTTTGGGGATGCTGTAAAAATTAGTCCAATTGATTTTCTATATGAATTTTTCTATATACATAGTTTAAAAAAAAAAAAAAAAATGTTTCAATGTGGCCCAAAATATTAATGTGATGAATATAGATACGTCACACGCAATTATTTTTATGTTGTCGGACACTTATCTAATTTTTCTATACTTATTTTTTTACATATACTCTAAATTTTCCGGTTGCTCGAAAGGTCTACATAAACAAAATGGCACAGGGCCTCTAAAATTCACGGGACGGGCCTGAGTAGAAACCATTGTTGATTCATGGCAAGTTAAACACATAACCTATACATGAATGCATGTCTTAAAGTATCCATTTAAATATATAAAACCAAGTTTATGTTTAAATAGAAATGCAAGGCTTAGTTATACAAGACTTAGAAACTAAAGTGATGTTTTATTACAAGCTAAAGTTTGTATCTTGTCATTAACAAAACTTAGCAAAGATCGTTAAAATATAAATAACGTTTTTAGGCGATATTTGTATTAACAGGTCCTATACACCAAACTTTACCCCCTTTTATCTTCTTAAATTCTTTTACATATTCTTGTTCTAACTCCTCAAAACTATTAATCACCATTCCGTAAGCTTTTGACTCGGTTTCCCTCACTCGTTTAAGGTGCTCACTCGAAGCAATAGGACTATGATTAAACTCAGGTGGCAGCTGAGCTTTGGTTATCTCAATCCGGTCAGGCAATCCCGGTAGAAAAAAAGGTTGTGACTCCGGAACTTCATTGTATACATTTGATGCATATAAATGATGAGTGCACAACTGTTTAAAACAACTCATTCCATCGAAAACAATCCTCGGTATCTTATACTTAGCCGCGGTATCAGCACTCCATAACATGTATTTATCCGATAAGATACAGCTAGGTCGAGGCTTTAGAGTTTCGAACCGTTCTTCCAGTCGGTGTTGCAACATATCAACAGCGACTGAAAAGTTTGGGAGTGACTGTAAACCAGGTAAAGCATCCGCGCTTTCACATCCTTCCGGAAGCCCATTTTCGACCCCTGCGAATGGGAGTTCAAGAAAACAAACCGGGAGTCCGTAGTTGATGTGTTGTTGGAGGGTAGGACCATATCGGATGGCGTTTACAGGTGTGGTGACAATAGTGACTTCCACATTTTCTCGCTGTGCTAGCAATTTAGCCATTTCGATCATCGGGATGGTGTGGCCAGGTGCTAGTAATGGGATCAAAAGTAAGTGAAGTTGGTGTAGGACTTATAATGGATTAAAGCAAAGTATATCATTTATCATATAGTATGTATTTAGTATATAGTTTATGTATTATGTTATGTGTCGAATTATAAAATGTGTTTGGGTCAAAATGGCGCCAAATACAATGTCAGTTATTTTAGTTAGTAGCAGTTATTGTCCAAACGTTGTATACATTGGATATAACTGTCAAATAGGTCTAGTGTCGTTTCATGAACCATTGTAACGATTGAATATGTATATATGTGTTTTCTTAGAGAAAACATATCAACCTTTCTAGTTTTATAAAAGTTCATTTGCCTATATGCAATTCTGTTTTGTCCAAGTATACAATTTCTATCTTGCATACACTTTTCACAGATTCACAAACAAAGCATGGTGAACTTTAAACACATCATGAGAAATCGAAATGTTGGCCTTGATCCTGTCCACAATTGGTATCAGAGCCACGGCTCTAAACCTTGGGAAAGGCCAACAACACAATCAAATGGGGGATTCTACACTGGCATATATCTACTCAGGGAGACACTCAAGCGTGTTTATCAATGGAACACGAGGAAGAAAAGCATTTCTCCTAAAGGAAAAGAGATGCTTGTAAAGAAGGTGTTAGAGAATGAGGCATACAACAGTGCCAAGATGAAAGGAAAGCAGAAAGATGAGATGGTGAAAACAAAGAAGGAAAAAAGATCAAGATGCTATATCTGCAGGGAAAAAGGGCATGCCTTTTGGGCATGTGAGAGTAGGAAAAAGATTGCAGTTGCAGAATCAAACCAAGATCTTGTTACTACATCACAAGTTCTTGATGAGGAAGTGAAGTATCCAGAAAAAGTGAATGTTATTGGAGATTACATGGTCGAAGGAACAAACCTGAAGTCATGGAATGATGTTTGGTACATCAGCAACAACTACAAATTTCATCTTTGCCCTAGAAGGAAATTGTTCAAGACAATTAAGTACAAGTTTAAGATGATAGGGAAGGAAGAAATAGAAAGAAAATTCATATTTTCTTATGGAATGGGAGATGTTGCAGTGGATACAGATGATGGAGAAATGGTGATATCAGATGTACAATACACCCCAGAAGTATCTTTAAACATACTCAGTTATGATCTTCTGGAAGAACAAGGGTACATGGTAAAGATAGATAACACTAAAGCAAGAATCAAATATATGTTTGATGAGGCAAGAACAGGAAGGAAGGAAGCACTGAACACAGAAGAATTGGATCAAATTTGGGGGCCAAAACATGCAATTGCAGACCACAACAAGTACCTGGATGATTACTATGAATCATTGGATCCAAAGGAAGAAGGATCACTGATCAAGGGATTGGAAGAATTAAGTTGGGACAGAAGTGACTCCCATGATTATATTGATGATGACTACATAAGTTGGAATGGTACTTTATATGCTTTAAAAGTAAATTCTTTCAACAGATTCTTATCTTTCATGAATTTACTTAAGAAAGATAGCATAGTGTTCAAGCATTGGGAAGTGTTCAGTAGGAAATATGTAGATATGATGAAATGGTTTTATTTGGTGTATTTGAACTATGATCATTTGGACGAAATTCCACCAAAGATAGGAGTGATTAAGATTGATTTATTGGCATTGCATAAGATGGTAGTAAGCCTTGGAGGCTATGTCACAGTTTCATTAAGTGGCAAATGGGCAACCATTGCACACATGTTGGGCCTAACAACCGAGGATGAAGATGCAATAAAGGCATGCTTCAAGAAGTTCATAGATGTGGTTATTGTCTACCATGATACCGCTCAGATTCCATGGATGACAGAGAAGCCAAAGTTTGAAGAGGGTGAAAGCAGTTGGACTGCAGAAAAGAGAAACCCACAGGGCTTGGATGGACTGAGAGTTGGGGATGGACAAGGGGAACCAGGATTGAACCGGCTTGGTGTTGAGGATGAACAAGGAATGAAACAAAGGAATGAAGATAGCTTGGAGCACAGAGATGAATTTGGAAGCAATAAAGATGACAGTGACTTTGAAGTCATTGTGTGAAGAATCGCTCAAGATCTTTGAGTTTAATCCATTAGAGGGGAGATGTAGGACTTATAATGGATTAAAGCAAAGTATATCATTTATCATATAGTATGTATTTAGTATATAGTTTATGTATTATGTTATGTGTCGAATTATAAAATGTGTTTGGGTCAAAATGGCGCCAAATACAATGTCAGTTATTTTAGTTAGTAGCAGTTATTGTCCAAACGTTGTATACATTGGATATAACTGTCAAATAGGTCTAGTGTCGTTTCATGAACCATTGTAACGATTGAATATGTATATATATGTTTTCTTACAGAAAACATATCAACCTTTCTAGTTTTATAAAAGTTCATTTGCCTATATACAATTCTGTTTTGTCCAAGTATACAATTTCTATCTTGCATACACTTTTCACAGATTCACAAACAAAGCATGGTGAACTTTAAACACATCATGAGAAATCGAAATGTTGGCCTTGATCCTGTCCACAGTTGGTTGATGGTTTCCGAAGCCATTACTTGATTACAGATAATTTAGAACACTAATTAGTACTCTTGAAGTATGTTATTTTTGTGATGGAATGCGCAATTGCTTAGGGAATATATAGTTATGTATTCTGGATTTTGGTTGATGTATCATGATTATGAAACTACAAAGATATTTCAAACTTTTGAAAAGTATTAGCATGAGAATGTTGGTCTCATACGGAAGTAATATATTCTGGACAGATGGAGAAATTTGAAAAGTATGCAAAATTACTGTTCTTTGTCAAATTTAACATATAATATATGTCAATAACATTACCTATTTGACAAATTAATGAGTTACTAGACATTATCATATATGAGTTTACATTCTACGTCACAGGCTCATATCCCCCCGTAAAATTTCACTTGGCGGATTCAAAGAAATGCAAGTTATAAACGTACAAACAGCACAAAGAAATACGGACATAATCTGTAAAAGAGGCACACCAAAAGTACTACATCAATATATGTCCTAGTTAATACTTAGAGTATATAGTCTAGAAGAGCAAGATTAAGAAGATTCAAATGATTCTACATAGACCTTTTACGTCTTTTAACTGTGTAGAAAAATATAAACCGAACGATTTTATTAATGAAAACTCAAAGATTACAAACCAAACTGTTCTCAAACAGAGGTACAAAAGCTTGATCTCAATCAAGTATAACAACCAGAATATAAGAAAGTGAATAATGTGTTTTTCTCAATGGCTACAAATGAGAGAGTAGATCAAATATATAGAAGAGATCAAGCACAAGTTGTTTTCCAGAAAGGAGACAGGAAAACAGCTTGAGCAACACTAAAAGATGAAAACTTCACAATGAGACAACCCTAACGGGTGTATATCTTCTCAACATATATCTTTGGTCCTTCCATGCTCCCATCTTTATGCACCAGCCACAATACTTTGACAAAGAGACATAACACCCCCTTCATAACCAGCAAGCAACACAAAGAGATCCCAAAGGACTAAAACTGAAATGATAAATAAACCAAGTTAGTCCCTGAGGTTTACATCAGATATCAGGTGAGTCCTTCTTTCCAACATCCCCCCTTCATCTGATATCTGGTAAAGGTCAATAAGGCCGAGTTTTTTAACCAAAATTTTATGTTGAACTGTATCCAACCCTTTGGTAAGGATATCTGCAACCTGATTTGCATAATCCACTTTAACAGTATTAATCACACCATTTAGAATTTTTTCTCTAACAAAAAGTAAATCAATTTCAAGATGTTTTGTTCTCTCATGGAAAACTGGGTTGGCTGCAATTTTAATTGCAGAATTGCTGTCACAGTGAAGTGGGACAGGAAGAAAATTTTCAAGGTTTAAATCCTTTAAGACTTTTAAGATCCAAATTACTTCACTGGTAACTGAAGCAAGAGCTCTATACTCTACTTCAGTTGAAGATTTAGAAAGAGTAGATTGTTTCTTACTTTTCCAAGAAACAAGATTATTATTCAAGAAGACACAATAACCAGTTACAGATCTCCTGGTAACAATACATTTTGCCCAGTCAGCATCAGAATAAGCTTCAAGATACATACCTGGTCCTTTGTTAATTTGAATACCCATACCTGGAGATCCTTTGAGATATCTCAGAATCTTGAAAGCAATTCTGAGATGTGACTTAAGAGGACAATGCATAAATTGACTCAAACAATGAACAGCATAAGAGATATCAGGTCTGGTATTTGTCAAGTAAATCAGTTTACCCATGGGTTTTTGATAATCAGTTATGTTTTCAAGAACAGGATCATTATCAGTAGGCTCATTAGTTAGAACAAGCTTAGATTGTAGAGGTGTTTTAGCAGGTTTGCAAGCAAGCATACCATACTCAGACAATAAATCAAGACAATATTTCCTTTGGTTTAGACAAATACCACTTTTGATATCACTAACTTCTATTCCAAGAAAGTATTTTAATTTCCCTAAATCTTTGATCATGAATTTAGAATTAAGAAAGGTTTTAAACTTTTCAATCTCAATAACACTATTGCCAGTAATAATGATATCATCAACATAAACCAGCAAAGCAAGAAACACACCATTAGCAGACTTAGTGAAGAGAGAGTAATCAGATTTACTTTGACTAAAGCCATTTTCAATAAGAGCAGCAGTCAATTTAGCATTCCATTGCCTAGGAGCTTGTTTTAAACCATATAAAGATTTCTTAAGTTTACAAACTCTGGTATCATCTTTAGAAAAGTAACCCTCAGGCAATTTCATATACACAGTTTCCTCTAAGTCACCATATAAAAAAGCATTATTAACATCAAGCTGAAAAACAGGCCAACTGTTATGGACAGCAACAACAAGCAAACATCTAATGGTAACCATTTTGACAACAGGAGAGAAGGTTTCATCAAAGTCAACTCCCTCTTTTTGATTACAACCTTTGACAACAAGTCTAGCTTTATATCTCTCAACTTCTCCATTAGATTTAAACTTTATTTTCCAGACCCACTTATTACCTATGGCTTTCCTGCCAGGAGGTAACTCAGTGATCTCATAAGTATCATTCTTATTTAAAGCTTCCATTTCATCATTCATTGCATCAATCCAGTGAGGATATTTAGAAGCTTCAGAAAAAGATTTTGGCTCACTGATTTTGTTAAGTTGAGTAGCAAAGCAAAGATTTTCAGGACTTAATTTAGAGTAGTTAACATATTTTTCAAGCCCATATTTGACTTTAGAGTCAACAACAAAATCATTGTAATTTTTAGGAAAGACAGAGGGTCTAGAAGACCTTCTCAAAGGTACTTCTTCCTGAGCATTTATGTTTGAATTTTGATTCAAATTACCCTCAGAATTGTTGTTTTCTTCAAGTGTAGCAACCACCTCATCCCTATCAGCAAAAACATTATCACTGTTTTGTTCAGTGATAGAAATTCTGCCAGATGAAGGAGAGCAGCTGCCTTCATTTTGTGATTTAAAATCACTATTCAGGCTACTCTCATCATCATAGGGTATCTCAGGATATTCCATTTCAAAAAACTTAAAGTGGTTTAAGTCTTGAAAAACATTTTTAGAAGTAGCATCAGTATTGTCACTGTTAGAACCTTTAAAAGGAAACACATTTTCATAGAATTGAACATCCCTAGAGAATATTAATTGATGCTTATCAAGACTATACAACTTATAACCTTTTTTAACATTAGAATATCCTATCATAACACATTTCTCAGATCTGCTACTCATTTTATCAGATTCATTCAAGATAGTAGCAAAACACAAACAGCCAAATACTCTCAAGTGATCAAGCACAGGTTTCTCATTATATATCAACTCATAAGGAGATTTTTCTTTAAGCACAGAAGATGGAAGTCTGTTAATAAGATAAGTAGCTGTTAGAACACATTCAGACCACATTTTTAAAGGAATTCCCCCCTGAAACATAAGGGATCTAGCAACATTCAAGAGATGCCTATGTTTCCTTTCAGCAATGCCATTTTGCTGTGGAGTATAAGCACAAGAGGTCTGATGGTGATCCCTTTATCAACACAAAGTTTGTTAACAGTTTGATTTACAAATTCAGTTCCATTATCACTTCTGAAAGCCTTAATTCTTTTATTGAACTGATTTTCAAGCAGATTGCAAAACATTTTAATGTAATGAGAAACTTCATCCTTAGTTTTAATGAGATACACCCAAACAGCTCTAGTCTAATCATCCACAATGGTCAAAAAATACTTATATCCTTCAGAACTAGGCACTTTATATGGCCCCCATAGATCTAAGTGAACCAGGTCACCTAATGCACTAGTGATATGGTCACTTAGTGGAAAAGGTTTTCTGGTTTGTTTGGCTCTATGACAGATTTCACAAACCACAGAATTTTGTTTAGAACCAAATTTTAAAGTATCTCTTAAGATATTTAGGACTGGTTCTGCAGGATGACCAAGCCTGCTGTAACACCCCCAAAAATCGTACAGCGGAAGACTTACAAGCTTTTGTGGTGCTACGGGGATTGGTACCATCACATGTATAGATAACAAGATCATAGATAAAATATAAACGTAAACCAAGTCAACAAAGTTAAAGTTTACATTTATTCCAAGATCTTAGGGTTTATAGGCCCAAATAGATAGCATAAAA
>LBNU01002820.1:53540-89503 GCA_014162995.1 Artemisia annua | reverse complement strand
CCATCACACTGGTTACCAGTCCCCAGAACTCTTAGCTGATTCAAATCCTGATTCAAAAAATAGCATTTACTCTCATCAAAAGCTACTAAGACTTTGTTATCCTTAGCAAGTTTATGAACAGAGATCAAAGTAATGCAGTATTCAGGAATAACCAACACATCAAATAAGGTTAAAGAATTGGATAATCTGAGATTTCCAATCTTTGAAATAAAGGCTTCAGTCCCATTGGGATGTCCCACCTTTATTTTAAGATGGGAAATGTCAATAACATTAACCAATTCTTTATCTGAATATGTCATATGTTGGTTGGCACCAGAATCAACTACTTTACTATTAAAAATCATTTTAGAGTGAGCATTATTACTAGAACAGAAGAACTTGTGAAAGTTTTGATTGAAAACCTTACTATTATTAAACACAGTACCTGCCATATTGGCCTGCACATTCTTTCCAGTTATGGAATTTTCTTTGATGAGAGAAATGAGAGTAGAAAGTTGCTCATCTGTAAAACCAGAGGGACTAGAGCCAGAGGATGAACCAGAACCAGAAGCAACANACTACTTTACTATTAAAAATCATTTTAGAGTGAGCATTATTACTAGAACAGAAGAACTTGTTAAAGTTTTGATTGAAAACCTTACTATTATTAAACACAGTACCGGCCATATTGGCCTGCACATTCTTTCCAGTTATGGAATTTTCTTTGATGAGAGAAATGAGAGTAGAAAGTTGCTCATCTGTAAAACCAGAGGGACTAGAGCCAGAGGATGAACCAGAACCAGAAGCAACAGAGTTATTGTTAGAAAATTTTTTGTTGTTCTGAGGTCTGAAATTATTACCCTTTTTTCCAAAATTTAGTGGGAACCCAATCAGCTTAAAGCATTTTTCTTTGGTATGACCATTAAAACCACAGTGTTCACACACAAGAGTAGAACCAGAACCAACATTTCTCCTATAATCAGAAGCTCTATTAAAGTTTGCAGAAACATGATTGGTCTGATTATTAAAAGTAACAGTAGCTTGATTAGATTGATTAACAATTCTAAAAGAGAAAGCAAAATTATGAGTTCTACTAGAACTTCCAGCAACAACATTTCTATGTGATTCCTCACTATAAATAATAGCATAAGCACCTTTCACATCAGGCAAAGGGTCTCTGGATAAGATATTACTTCTAATTTGCATGTAAGTATCATCAAGACCCATTAAGAATTGCATAAGTTTCATAAGTTGATTATGCCTTTTAAAATCATCAGCAGCATGGCAAGTGCATCTAGGTAGTTTAACCATAGCATCAAATTGCTTCCACAAAGTACTCAGTTTATTAAAGTATTCAGAAACACTAGTACCATTTTGAGATAAAGAGTTTATCTTATGGTGCAAGTTAAAGGTTACAGACCCATCAACTCTATCAAATGTATCTTTTAACTCATTCCAAACATCACTAGCATTTTTTGAAGAAAACCAAGAAACAATTCTTCTGAGATGGAATTCAAGATCCATCCAAACACAACAGCATTAACTCTGTCCCATTGTCTACCCAACACTTCATCAGTATTAGATCTCCTACATGTACCATGAATAAATCCAGTTTTGTTTTTACCCTCAAGAGCTAAGAGCATAGCACATAACCAAAAATTATAATTTTCAGTTCCTTTTAATTTTATAGAAACAACAGTTAAAGAAGCTGAATCATTAGGATGAAGATGTAAAGGGTGACTTAAGTCCAGTTTGCTGATTAAGGTGACATTCTCATTATTATCATGTTCAAACTCATCATCAGTATGACCATGAACAGACATGATTGATCAAACAACATGCACACAAGATAAGGGAGAGAAAGAAGTTCCCAGGCTTTCCTTGCCACTAAAGTGGTAGGTCAAGGGCGCACACAAGCAGACCAACAATAACCAGAACCAAAAACACAAACAAACAGCAAAAACTCAAAACAATAAACAACCAAGTAAGCATATAAGCAGCAACAACAACCAACACTACAAACAAACAATCTCAACAATCCCTGAATCCTACTCCCCGTCTCTAAACAAGAAATAAAAAAACAGAAAGTAAGGAAGAGTGTGAGAGGTGTTACAGAGCACGCAAGAGTAAACAGCAGCGGAATAACAACCCTAATACACCCTAGATTCACTTAGTCTAGGGATATAGCAGAGACACAGCACCAGCCCACAACCAGGATCACCAAACCCTAATTTAGAAATTAGGGCAAACCCAAATTACCACCTCCAATGGATAGATCAGCACCGAATATGTGGGTAAACCCCACTTAATTAACACCAGAAGCCTTCAAATGACAAAAGCCCCAAAAATTACCAAACCTTAATTTTCAAAAAATTAGGCGTTTTCAAAGAACCTTTAGATCTGACCAATAGCTAATCAAATCTTTCAATTAACACGGTTTAATCGACTTATAACAATTAATTTTTGAAAAAACCCCAAACTTTTATGAAACCCTAAAAATTTTAAATCGATATTCAGAGCAAGTTTATGCAACCTGGCTCTGATACCATGTAGAAAAATCTAAACCGAACGATTTTATTAATGAAAACTCAAAGATTACAAACCAAACTGTTCTCAAACAGAGGTACAAAAGCTTGATCTCAATCAAGTATAACAACCAGAATATAAGAAAGTGAATAATGTGTTTTTCTCAATGGCTACAAATGAGAGAGTAGATCAAATATATAGAAGAGATCAAGCACAAGTCGTTTTCCAGAAAAGAGACAGGAAAACGGCTTGAGCAACACTAAAAGATGAAAACTTCATAATGAGACAACCCTAACGGGTGTATATCTTCTCAACATATATCTTTGGTCCTTCCATGCTCCCATCTTTATGCACAAGCCACAATACTTTGACAAAGAGACATAACACCCCCTTCATAACCAGCAAGCAACACAAAGAGATCCCAAAGGACTAAAACTGAAATGATAAATAAACCAAGTTAGTCCCTGAGGTTTACATCAGATATCAGGTGAGTCCTTCTTTCCAACAAACTGTTATACCAAAAGTGAGATGAATTAGGATCAAGTAGATCACCTAATAATCAAACATCAGCACCAGGAGCTGTGAATTATGGCACAAGCCCCATATCCTTGAAGTACTCATGCTCTAGTGCAGCCTCCACTGAAATTCTCTTGATGGGGTCCAAGTAGAGCATTTTCGGAAACAAAATGCCAAGAAAACAATTCAAAAAAAGTTCCGCATTGAAATAATGGGTGGATTAGGTGACCAGTCATAATGGGTAAAATTTAAGGCGGGTCAATATGGGTTAGGTTAATCTGATTTTTTTTATAACAAACCAGTATCTTTCCAATGACAGGACTTCTTTTCTTTTAAGCTAAGTTGATTTTTACATAATATTATCCAGAAATGACCCACATTCACATTAATGGGTTGATATTGCCTCGTCTCTTATTTTCATTTTGTTTCAGAAAATGCTCTACTTGGACCCCGTCAAGAGAATTTCAGCAGAGGCTGCACTAGAGCATGAGTACTTCAAGGATGTAGGGCCTGTGCCATAATTCACTGCTCTAATACTGTCGTATGGTTATTATCCCAATATATATCACTTATAGGGCCAACAGTCAAAAGACATATAGGTCTTCTGTGCAGAATCATTTGAATTTTCTTGTTTCTGCTACTATAATAAATTCATAATATTTATGTTGCAAGTCTTAGGACATATAATTTTGTTTTTTCTTTTGGAGGTGCCTCTTTTACATGTCCTCAAGTTGTTTATATGTCGATATACTATTAATATAAGCATTGTTTTCTATTTCTTCTTTCATGTATTTTTGCAGCCTAATCCATAAATGGTAGTATGGTACCTTTTACTCTAATGGTTCAAATGGATTAGCTAATGAAAATTTTAAGAACAAAATGGGTCAACTTTTGTTATGTCGCGGTTCTTGTGGGTATTTACTGTTCTTTTGAATCATTGTCTTTCACCTTGAGAATGTTTACTAAAGTATCATTTTAATGCACTTGCTTTTATAAATCGCAAAATACATGTACTGCATATACACATCCAACAATGGACCAATTTATTAATTGTTGATCACGTTACTTATGGCGCCGTTACATAAAGGCCCGTTTCCCGCTGTTTCACATTTATAGCAAGATAAAATTACAAATAGACCAAATCAAAGTTCTGGATGATGGAATTTGGGCCTAAAAGTTCTGCATAATATTATGTGTTCCTCATTAATATTATGCAAAGACGAGGTTAGAAAATGTTACTAATACTGTTTGTAAACGGTGTGGACAGGTTTAAGGAAACTATATTTTATATTGTACAAAACATTAAATTCATGCGGTTAGTGTTTTACTTTCATGTCGGGAATGAGAAGATTACAAGAAAACTGAGCATTCTTTCTCTATCGAAGAACAAGTGCACACGTTAAATGTTGACAAGATTGCACGGAAAGTTTACGTTGTTTATCCAACTTACTATAAGTGCATGCGTTAAGTATGTTAATAGTTTTTTACTCTTAATAATGTTATCATAAAAGTGTTTAACACTTCTAATTCAGTTATAACACCTGTAGTTAAACAAGCACGGTTTATTCGGTATTAGTTCTACTTCTAGTGCTTCTAATGTTCTAACTCTTGTACGTTATTTTTACCAAAGAAAAGACACGAGATATGAGTAATGGTATGATACAGAAAGAACTTAATGCCATAAATCCAAATTTGTGTTACTATATGTTATCGATGTCATGAGGAATCCATTCTTTTCCATCAATGTATGAGATATCCATGTAAGGAGTTGCCTCCTCTACACTTAATTGTTTCGCGTATTTCACCCTAGATTTGGAATTTGCTCCAGGACCTGTACACGCATGTTCTCCAAAGAAAACTTTCCTGAAATATTAATAACATTAGAAATAAACCATGCTTGGAAATTCAAACTCCTATGATTTCAGTAGAGCGTAAAAATACTAAAATAGCAATAACGTACTGATCTCTGGAGGGATCTTTCCAATTATTCCATCCTTCAGGAGCAACAATTTCTGTCATGGAAGTTTTTATGAACACGGTAGTTGAATATACACCCCAAGCCCTCCCAAGCCACACTAAACCCTTCCCTTGAATCCTACAATTCACAAACGAGAATCCCGTTTTTTCTGCCAACGAAGCCCTCTGTTGTGCGGCTATTGCTCCATTGATGCTGGGACCGCTTGCAACCGTGTTCAGCGTACAATTCTGAAGAAAAAAAATGCAGAGAATATATTTACTTATGTATTTATGTGTATCTATGTATTCTTTGAAAAAACTTTTTTTTTACACATCTTACAAACATGTAAAAGGTGTTTTCATTTATAAGTGCAAAGAATATAAGTCATAAGATTGTTCGTGCCTTATAATAGCAGTAAAAACGGTACAGATAATTTTGGTAAAACATAAATGTAAGCATATTTTCATGTTATCAAAAAGATAATTTGCTGATCCTTCAAGGAAACAATTTTTGAAATAATGTCTAACTAATCTGTGTAGAAAAAGGTTTGCAACTCTCGTATCTGTTATAGTGATCGACTGAAGATTAATTAATTACCTCAAAGAGTGATCTACCATTTCCAAATATAAAATCTACTGATCCTTCAATGAAACAATTTTTGAAATAATGTCTTCCCACGTCAGCATGAAGAGTGTCTTGATATCCATAAAATCCACAATTTACAAAAGCTGATTGATCACCTTTGACTCTAAGTGCAACTGCCTGTTTTCCGGCAGCATCCGTGGGTGGGGCAGGATTTATATTCTTTGCCACCAAAGAACAACACAAGTGTATTAATATGAAAGAAGCAAGGAATGGTTTAACATAAATTTGAGAAAGATTTTTTTTCTTTTTTGTTTAACATATATAGTCTCGCTTTTTTTACCATTGTATGCAATTAACCTTCTATATAAGATACAGGAATGATGTCACACAGTCTCAGGTCTTTAAAGAATAAGTCCCGTGTCACATTTCTATTTTACGTGCTAGAGGAGGTGACTTTGGATGCAACAGTAAGAGACTGAAAGTGTGTTACATAAAATGAGCAAAAAACATATATTTTACATATAATGACAAATACTTAAAGTAAGCTACATATTAGTGTAATCAATGCTTTTATGATTCACTTGCATTACCTTAAAGCTTATACTGTAAGCAAAGAACTTTGGAGCATAAACGCCAACCGAATAGCTGTAGACAGTGCCGTTACTAGAAGCAGCAGTGTCATTCCAAGTGAGAAATGTATTTTGATAACCTTGGCCTTGAACTATCAAATTGGACTTGGTTTTTTTTATCTCTATCTTTTCCCTGCCACAATAATAACATGATCTCGCATTTTATATACAGCTTATTGAGCACGAATATTGCATGATCAGGATATATATTTAATATATACAGTATATATATATACCTATATGTTCCCGAATCAACTATTATAAGTGTTGGTTTTGTGGAATTTTCAGGAACAGCGTCCACTGCCTTTTGAAAAGTGGTGAACTTTCCACAACCCTTTTGATCAACTGTTAAAACAAGTGTCACCCCATATTTTTCTATGAGCGGAGACTTCCACTTGCTGGCATCACAAGTGACCCAATGACCCGTACGAAGATAGTTAAAGATTTTTCTGATAAAAGATAAGAACTCGTAGATTCCACTTTTCTCAATAACCTTTTTGATGGAAGTGGTTGTAAAGCGAGGTAAAGAGATCGAAGAACTGATTGTTAAATTTTTGGTGTAGATGGAAAGGAGAGCAATGGCAGTGACAGAAAGCCAAAACAATATGCTTTGTTTGGTGGTCATGTTTTTCGAATAAAGATTATGGTTAAGAATTCTTGCAGGATGTGTGTATTGCTATGTATACATAGAGAGGAAAAAGCACTAGTTGACATATAATTGCCACAAATAAAATTATATAAAACTCAAAAAGGTTTATTTGTATCAGATACGTATTGAGGATACTGTGTTGGACCTTGTAATTGTATAAGTCTTGTATTATGTAAATAACGATAGATGAAGGACCAAAGTTGTTAAGTAGAAAGTATATAACCGAATGTTAGTTATTTTGGTTAGTAGTTAAAGTTAGTTATTTTCAGAAAGTTAGTTATGACCAAATGGTTGTGTCTCTTGGTTCATGACCATTCGAATAGACATAATGGTTCATGGAACTGGTTCGGTGTCTATATAGTCATCTACATGTAACATTTTATGTAATGTCTCATAGAACAATGTAACCAACTGTTATATTGATATAAATGAATCATCTCCCTGTTAATCTTGTGCATGTATCGATGATCCTGGAAAATATCATTTAGGAACCTGTGAAAAATATAACATGGCATCAGAGCCGAAGGTTGCAAGATTACAAGTTTTGATTCAAGTCTTTGATCAAAATAATCAAGAGACTTAGAAGGGAAGAGACACCAAGGATGTTGGGGAAGATAATGCATGATCAGAACCAACGGAAGTTGCAAGATAGCAACGACTTCAATCCAACAAAGATAGAAGGAAACTTTTGTGGGAGCGGCAAGTTTTGATAAGTTTTGATAACCGACACAAAAGGAAGCAAACGTTGACACCAAACGTATTGGTGGGAGAAAACTTAGAAGAACAATTGTAACAACCCCTTGTTGGCGACTGAAATAACGTGACAACAAAGAAGGGAAGACTCTTGACGCTTAGCGTGGAACAAGAGTAGATGTTGTTTGAAGCAAGAAGAAAAGAACAATTGTTAGGAAGCCTTTGTTGGTGTCTTGCACACGACAACAAAGAAGGAAGAAGAGGCCTGTTGCTTTACAACGCGACAAGAAGAAAGGAACGACGTCAAGTAGAAACCATTGTGTATAATAACGAGATACACAAAGAAGAAAGAAAGGTGTTGCTTGTAGATGTGATAAGGTATACCGAGATAACAAAACAATCAAGGATTGTTTGGAGAGACGTTTAGAGCAATACAGAACAACAACAATAACGAAAGAAGGAAGGCAAGCCGATCACTTGCTTTGTTGAAAAAAGAAATACTGACGGGTATTAAGGAGTTGTTGAAGAACACGGTGTGGAATTAAGAAAGAAACAAGGAAGTATTGTGGTACAACGCAGGAAAGGAACAAGCAACAGCAGAACGACAAACAAATTTTCATTTGTTTAGACGTTGAAATAATACCGTGGGGTATTAGTGAAAGATAGGAAAGCAAACGACTTGCTTTGGTAAATACCGAGAGGTATTTGTGAAGAACTTGTGAAGAACTTGGAACGAAGGAAAAACAACAACAAACAACAAGTTTGATTGTGGCCAAGAACACGTTGGGTGTTTTTTGGAGAAAGAAGCCGAGACAAAAAGGTCTAGGGCACACGCTTGTTCCAAGTCGGACGCAAAAGAAAGAGAAAGACAACGTGACAAGAAGTAAACAACGAAAAACAACAACACGTTGGTGAGACAGGAAGAAGGAAAGGAAGAGACGCGGAGAAGAGCATGAAGACTCGAAGAACAAGACTTAAACAATTAGGGGGGAAATGTTGAACCTTGTAATTGTATAAGTCTTGTATTATGTAAATAGCGATAGATGAAGGACCAAAGTTGTTAAGTAGAAAGTATATAACCGAATGGTAGTTATTTCGGTTAGTAGTTAAAGTTAGTTATTTTGAGAAAGTTAGTTATGACCGAATGGTTGTGTCTCTTGGTTCATGACCATTCGAATAGACACAATGGTTCATGAAACTGGTTCGGTGTCTATATATAGTCATTTACATGTAATATTTTAAGTAGTGTCTCAAATACAATGTAACCACTGTTATATTGATTAATAAATGAATCATCTTCTTGTTAATCTTGTGCATATATCGATCCTGGAAATATCAATTAGAAGACCTGTGAAAAATACAACATACTGAAGGTGTGAGCACCAAACTATTACCATTTGGGACATATCAAATATGATCAAGTGAAATATTTGATGATCCAGATCATAAGTTTTGACACATCGCATAAAAATGTTACATATATGGTAAGTTTTTTAACATTAGTGAAACTTATTTTTATGAAAACTGAGTATTCCGTTTTTTGTACTAATCCAGCCTGCTTATCTGATTGACATAAACTTTATGCATTTACACTTGTATGTGACATTTAAATCATTATCTGAAATGGTGTAGGTTTTGGGTGAACTAAAAACAGAACATCTGAATTCGCATGCATTTTCAGTCTTGACCGTTGAGATCATTGAAAATACTTAAATCTTGAAATCTTTTGGATGAAAGTGCCTTTACCATTCTTTTTCATCTTTTGTTCTTCATGAGCGTTGTCAGTAATTTTAGTTGTTAGGATTGACATAACACATTCATTAACAATTCGAGACTTTCTATTCCTTTTTCAAACAGTAACAAGTTTATGAAATATGGAAATACTTGTTAATATTAGTGGATATAACAAAAAATGTGCAAATTCACACATATAAACTTGTACTGGTAAAACAAGCAAGATACCATAGTAGAGATCAACTTGTGTCAAGTTATTTACACATTATAAGCGTGTCGAATTATTTGTCCACAGTTTAGAGATCAGTTCATAATAACCAATTTTATTCACACCAAAGAAAGCATGGATTTTACAATTCAATGATATTAATATGTCAATATAAATGTATACATTTAACTGCTATAGTATCATTTGTATTACTCGATTACTTATTACTCGATGTTGTTTAAAACCAACCAAGTTAACATTTTACAACCTTTGACCCAACATAATTAACAAAAATGCCATAAATCTTGATATAAGTCCTAAATGTTGCTAATGTCGCGAGAAAGCCATTCATGTCCATCAATAAAAGAGATATCCATGAATGGAGTTGCTTCTTCCACGCTAAGTTGTTTTGCATACGGAACCCTGTATGTGTTATTTGCTCCCGGACCCGAGCACCCATACTCTCCAAAGAAAATTGTCCTGAAGATTACATTTTAACATTAAACAACGTGTAATAATGTTGAATAACTTTACAAACAAGATGCATACACAAAGCAGATTAGCATGAAGCAACAATGTTATTATAAGAAAAGGTGAAACGATGAAAATGGCTTAACTGATCTCGTGAGGGGTCTCTCCAATCATTCCATCCATCAGAAGAAACAACTTCAGACATATAAGTTTTTAAGAAGACAACAGTTGCATATGCACCCCAAGACCTCCCAAGCCACACCCTACCACTTCCTCTAATGCTACAATGCACAAACGCAAATCCCGTTTTTTCGTTCACTGAGTTCCTTCCGTGTGCTGTTATCGCTCCACTGATCCCACCATCATCTGGGACATCATTCGCTATTGAGTTGAGAGTAGAATCCTGAAAGAAACAGTAGTTATAAATTTAACCAAAAATTCGGATTAAAGGTGCGCAACGTCCGAGCGGTAGTGAGCCTACAATACTAAGCTTGATTAGCCCCAAGAGATCCTAACGGGTCGGCCCAGGGTCTTTCTACTTCTTTTTTGTTATTAATTCACTAAAATAATAATAGCTTGGCCTTATTAACAAAAATGAACCATTGGATTTCAAGTGTGTTTTTGGAACCGGCCTAAAGAGTTTGGTTGGGATTTTTAGTTCTAGACCTAGAGAACCGGGGTTTGAGTTTTCAGGACTGGGCCATTTCTGGATAAATCGGGCATCAGGCATAAGACAAGGCCTAACCAGGTTTTCCCGTCCGGACTGGTCTTAACCATGCATTTTCCGAGCCAAGGATCAGTCTCGACCCCACCTCTACTTCTGCTGATCATTTTGTATCTTTCGAGATATAAGTGATTACTTACCTCATAGAGTGATCTACCATTTCCAAAGACAAAATCAATTGATCCTTCGATAAAACATTCTTTAAAATAATGTCTTCCTTGATCATCATTAAGAGTGTCTTGAGCTCCATAGAATCCACAACCATAGAAAGCCGCTTGATCACCTGCAATTCTCATTGCCAGTGCTTGTGCTCCAACTGCACCTTGGTTCGGGGGAGGAGCTGAGTTCTTTGCAACCAAAGAACAATGCAAGCACATAAATCTTTAATAAAGTGAACAAAAAAACTATTTTTAGCGCTTTCAGTCTATTATTTACTTGTATTACCTTGAAGCTGATGTTGTAAGCAATAAACTTCTGAGCAAATACAGAAACAGTAGAACTATAGATGGTTCCTCCAGTTGAGTTTGCAGTGTCATTCCAAGTGATCTCTGTGTTAAGATAACCCTGGCCTTGAATGATCAAATTAGTCTTATTCTGGTTCACCGACACCTTCTCCCTGCCACAACATAAACTTTTCTCGTGACAAGCATTGGACATAGCTTATAAACACTCAAACAAATTTGCAATCTACACATACTTGATACTTATATACATTTATAGGTGTGTAAAAGATGTTTACATTTATAAGCACGGAAAAGAATAAAAGTTAAAAGAGTTTTAAGTTTTAATGCGTATAAGCGTAGAAAACATGTTGGGACTTATACGTGAGGAAGCAGGAAAATTTATAGTTCTCCCTGCAAACACATTTTACACATTTAAAAGTGTGAAAGACTTTAATAAAGTTAAACATTTTCCTAAGCCACGTATGAAAAACAATGTGTGCAAACGGACTATTCTTGTAGTAGAGGGTCGAAGATTGCATGATCAAGAAACATTACTTGTATGTGCCTGAGTCAAGTATTATAAGAGTTGCACTATCGCTAGAATCAGGAACAGCATCAACTGCCTGCTGCAAACTACTAAAGTTGCCACAACCCTTTTGATCAACGGTCAAAACAAGCAACACACCGTATTCAGATACTAGTGGAGACTTCCACTTGTTAGCATCACAAGTGAGCTTATGCGGCCTATGGTGATGATGATGATGGTGGTGGTGGTGGTGGTGACGGCCAGAAATTTGGTTTAGAAGAGAAATGAGCTCATAAAATCCGCTTTTCTCGACAACCCTTGTGATAAAAGTGATATCAAAGAAAGGCAAAGAGATATTAGTAGAAATGGTTGAATTAGTGGTGTAGAAAGAGAGTATGATGGAAGAGATGGCAATGGCAATGACTGAAAGCCAAAACAATATGGTTCTTTTGGTGTTCATAGCTTTGGATTAAATTATCAAAGAATTATGACTTAAGGATTGTTATGGGGTGTAATGTAATATGCTACATATTTATACATATATGGAAAATCACTATTCAAACTACTTTACTTGACAAGGTATAGTGGTAATATATCTCCAACACTCAAGTACTCAGGCATCATAATGCTACCTTTCTTTGTATGCTTGAGAGCATATCCTTCTAAATACTATTCCTCATATAACAACCATATGTAGTAACATATAAGAGTCCATAAAAAAGCTTTTCTATGGATCTCAGATTAAAAATACTAATTATTTTTTGACATAGTGTTTTGTTAGAATTACCCGACTATTGCATATTTTTTTATTTTTTATTATTTTTTTTTTTTTGAAGGGCTTGTTAGTTGTTAGTGGTTCAGGTCTGAGGGGTAAAAGTCTCGGGTGAGACTCGAACTTGAGACCTCCCCTAGCCAAACATCCCCTTCCTAAGGCACTTTAAAGAAACCTTGGTGGCCAACTAAGCTAGTGGAGTACACTGAGATTTGTAATTGATTTTTTGATTAGATTAAGGAGTCGAAGAAACAGCAGATATGTTGAGGTCTTAAACATTAATTAACATAAACAACAATCTAGACATTAAAGAATATTATTGGTTCTCAAACAAGACCACCAATTTCATTACTCTTTTTAAATTAAAGTAGGATTTGAAGATTGAGAATTGGCTTGGGTGTTAAGGGAAGTGAGTGTCAATCAAGTAAATGGCAGCAAAAAAGACTAAAACTAAGGTCGGCTATATATTAATTAAAAGGAGAAAGAATGATCTTTACGCCAAGTTATAAAACACCCATGATTAAAGGTGAGTGGGTGAAGTTTAGGTTCATGAGAGCTTTGTCATAGATTGTCTACTGAAGATTAAAAATAAATAAAAAATATGTAAGGGATAAAGGTTTTGCTAATCGATACTTGGTGTTTGTTTCATTTAGTTGTTTTGGATCTGAATATGACTATCACATCTTACTGGTAAGAGGTGGCTAAAAAATCTGAATCTGAATGAAATAAGGTTGTTTGTTTTTGTATAATTGTCTGAATGATTTTAATTGTCTATTTTTTTTAATTATATATTAAACCATAGCAATACAATAAATAAGTAACTTGTGTAAATATGAAACAAAATATTTTTATCATAAACTTAACACAATAATAAACCATTAAATAAATTATCTTAATACACATCCAAAATTTAACATAGTGAAAAACTATTACACAAATTGTCTTAAAATAAAACATAAGTCATTTCAGAGACTTTGAAATTCAAACACAGTTTAAATTTCACACTTTTTCAACAAACGTTTCAGTTCGACACGATGTATGTATTTGTGCACAACAAACTAAAGAGAGGTGATTCGCACACCAATTTTTTTATTATTCCACCACACTGTGCATTACAGTGTTGTACTGTGTGCTCTCTGTGCATTACACTGTTGTACAAAATGGTGTAATAATTAAAAAAAAAAAAAAAAATGGTGTGTGAATCACCTCCCCAAACTAAACGTGAAGTATGCTAAACCCAAATTAAAATCTCACTCGGGCCACAAGTAAAAATATCCTACACAAAACAAAAATACAGCCCAAACAATTAATGGGCCCTTTTTCAATGTACCTAAAAGCTATAAATAACTCTAGATATATAACCTACTAGGCTACTTTACTCTCTTGACCCAAACAACACATGTGTGCAGTTACCAAACATCCATCTTGCTCTACTTCACAAATCTACCAAAACATGCTTGGTTCCCTTGACACAAACAACCCACATAAACCAATAAAAAATATCGAATGAGCAAGGTGCGTAAGAAAAACTTATAGAACATCATAAAAGTAATGCTTCGGAAAAAAATAATAATAAATAAATAAAATAAAATTGCAACGAAACTCAAACACAGAGAAACAAAGATCAGATAAACAAACCAAATATAACACAAAATATAGTTGATGATCAGAGAACAACCCAACAAAATAATAGTACGGTAAGATAGAACAAACTTTAAAAAAATTAACCATTTCATATTTTTCATCCATTATAACCAGCCAATCGGGGTAATAATTATAGCATATGAAACAACTATCCACCAAAGAAGCCAACAAAAAACAAAAGAAAAACTTTGCTAAGGGCTAGTTTATATATAGTCTACCAACTGTACCTAAATTCCATTCACAAGCTGCTCCACCCAAAAAAAATAAAGTAAAACTGGCTTTATCGCCCCACTATTCTACCAAAGGGTTAATATTGCCAATGTTCTCCGCTGTTGTATCCGCAACATCATTTTGAGTTTCGGGAATCGAAGGGTTAATATTGCCAATGTCCTCCCCTGTTGTATCTGCAACACCATTTTGCGTTTCGGAAACTAAAGAGGCAATATTGCCATTGCCCTCCCCTGCTGTATCTGAAATACCATTTTGAACATCTGGAACCAAAAGGTTGATATTGCCATTGTCCTCCCCTGATGTATCTGCAACATCGTTTTGAGCTTCAGGAACCGAAGGGTTGATATTGCCATTCTCCTCCCCTGATATATCTGCAACATCGTTTTGAGCTTCAGGAACCGAAGGGTTGATATTGCCATTGTCCTCCCCTGCTGTATCTGCAGCACCGTTTTGAGCTGCGGGAACCGAAGGGTTGATATTGCCATTGTCGTTCTCTGCTGTATCCGCAACACCGTTTTGAGCTTCAGAAACTGAAAGTTTGATATTGCTATTGTCCTCACCTACTGTATCTGCGACACCGTTTTGAGCTTCCGGCACCAAAGGGTTGATATTATTGTCCTCCTCTGCTATATCTACGACAATGGTTTGAGCTTCGGGAACCGAAAGGTTGATATTGCCATTGTCTTTTTGAGCTTCCGGAATTTCCTTTTGTAGCATTGATGTTCCTTTAAATGTCATCATAGCTGAGCATGTCTGCTTGAGGTCTTTAAGCTGGAACCCAATCATACGACATATAAGCCATTACGTAGAGATGTATTGAATGACAAACATAAGCAGTGTTCTAAAATGCTTTATGTAACGAGTCAGGCTGAGCTGAACCACAGACTTTTAGTCCCAGTCAGATTTTTAAGGAATTAATATGTTAAATAAGTTTTACAAAAGCTAAATTTTTTAATTAACACCTTCTTCTATTCTAAGGGTTGTAAGTAACAGTAAATGCTCAAATATTTACCCGTGAGTTAGAAAAACATACAGTATTACAGTATAAGACAAAAAAATGGGAGACAAAAACTAAGCAGAAATATAAAAAATAACCTTGCCGATAGAAGTTTGCTTACACATCACAAAATGGCCAGAAGTATGAGGATTAAACTTAACCATGATTTGAAAAAAGGTGATTTATAAGGTTATATTAACGTGATTACACTACGGCCAACGTTCAGCTTGCTCAACCCATTTTAACTTGAAAAGATTTAAGTAACCCATTTGACCCGTTAGAGAAGAGGTATAACCAAAATCAACCCATTTACCAATAGATGGGTCATCAACTGCCAGCCCTGCAATGATAGATGAGATTTACCTGGGGTGGTTCTATAGATTCAAAACCAAATTTGTTGGTCCAAATAGATTTAGCTTCCTCAGCAGCTGGCAGCACAAGCTTCTTTATTTTCATAGACGAAAGCAGTCTCTCAATGCAGGTAAACAGCATTTGAAAGTAGCCCTGCCAATGTACAGCCAAAAACATTACTGAAGATTAATGGTCCCAAATATGAACCACTTGAAACAAGTATATACCAATGATATCATTCACACACAAATGTCTCGGTTGCCGTAAAATTTGCACTAAGGAATTACTATCGGTAAGGGTTTGAGAAGAAAGGGGAATGCAATGAATTTCTAAACCAACCTTTTATGTAGGTATGAACCATACCTAACTTAACGGTATCAAACACATACCATTAAAACAAAAACAATATCAACCTCGTAGCCTATAACAGAAATTAGAACTTTTTGGAAGAGAATAATATCCTCACCTTCCCCTGGTTACATTTACTTGTAGCGACTATTGGGAGTTCAGCTATATCCTCACCAAAAACACGAAGAGTTCCAACTGACACCACATTTGAGCTGCACAAAATAGCAAGTGTCATTGAAATCACCATCCACTATCCAGTGGCTATTCTGACAGATTTAACAACTGATATGTAAAATAACAAAGAGAGAATCCATAAAATAGCAATGCTGTCACAAAAAAATGGTCCAACTCGATAATTACACGATAATGTGCTAGTTTGAAAATTAAACTTTTTGGAGCCATTGCCTATTTGATAATTACTGTTTTAGACTATAACCAAATAGCCCGTTTAACAAATATTGAGTACCATATTGAAGCATCATAATCACCATATTTGATCATCTTGAAAGGTAAGTTGCTATTTAATTGACATTTTCCAAAAAAAACAAACACAAATGATGTGCAAAATGAGAATAATGTCCTTACTCAATTGTCAATATAGCACAAAGCATTCCAGCAAAGTCTTGGCTCCAAATTTTACGTCTGTTAAGGAGAAAGGTGGCGAAAAAATTGTATAAGATAATAACAAGCAAAATGAAAATAACTATTAAATATATATATTTAATTCATGCTTAAGATCACTAAATATAATACTATTCAAAGATTGTATCAGCTTACCCATACACCATTGATGGAATAAAGTCTCGTCCGGTTGTTGCATCAACAATTGGGTCAAAACATTCCTATTTCCATAAACAAAGTCAAAATAAAATCATCAAAAATCAATTACACAGTGCCAAAAGTAGTCCTCACATGAAAGATATCAACAGTTTGTGCCAGCATCTTTCTGCTTTCACGAGTGGCATTCTTTCCACTTATAAGCACGAATCTCATTTCAGAATTAGCAACATCCAACTCGCCATCCTTTTGTTTCTCCCTCACTAAAGCCAGTATATCATCAGGGATAATCTTGGGTTCAAGAGTCACAAGATCTTTCAACACGGAATGAATTCTCTCACAATCCTTGGAGCAAAACCAATTCCCTTTTGGCAACGCCTATAAGATGTTGATATTAATACTATATCAAAGGTATGCAAAAAATAAATAAAGCTAATATGTTCAACCAAAAAGAAAGGAATAAAGTTAACAATTAATATATACCTGCAAATCAGCCATACTATGTTCTCTCAGACAGCCGATATGATATTCCCTTTCACATTGATCACAAACTATAACCGTCCGATCGTTGAAGACATTTTTATTGAAATCATGACATCTACAAACAGCAAAGTTTCTCAGACATATTGTATAATTGGATGATATGAACCAACATCTATACAGAGGTGACAAGAAGGGTGGGTCGAGCAAGTTGGATAATGTTAAGTTGACCCACATAGAATTTATTGTCCTTTTTTTCATTATTAACCATGCGATAAATATGATTGCTAAACAATATTATCACATTTATACTTAAATTTTTAAATGGAAAAAATTTACGAGGTTGTAATGTTGTATGTATTATTTAGAGAATTTAAAAGATTTTTAACCTGCTTGACTTAACTAGACATGTTCCCCTTTAGGCTATTTAATTTAACTCAAATCTGTTGAGATAAAGGAAGAGAAATCAACCCATTTACTAGTACATGGATCGAAACTGCCACCCTAATCATACATTGTGAATAGCGTTCCAAACAAAGAAGAAGAAAAAAGACTTATAATCTTAAAACAGTATTACCTGCACAAAACACACGCAACGAGATCATTGTTTACTGGGGTTTTCGCTATACGGATGCAACGCGTCATTATCTGTTGTATAGGATCAACCCCTGCAACCCTTCCAGCTGCTAAAGCATTCTTACTATCTGACAAAAGCTTCATTCCCTGTAGGCAAAATCTGCAATACCATTTTCCACGAGGGATGCTTGGTAAGTCTGCACATTCTGTGTGGACCAATAGAAATTGCATTAGACCAAAATTGCTTTAACAAATAAAAATCTAAACTCAAATATCTAAATTTTACCTTGATGAAAGGACCTAGGGCATCCATCACAAAGAAGCAGATCACCACCATCCCAACAAACTCTACACACATCATCATTGGAGCTCACAGGACATTTTCGGTTTTCACTTTTCTTTAAAGAGACCGCATATTCGTGGAGAGACACTCCATTTGAGATGTATATGTTCTCATATCTATGATGATTTGAAAGTATAATATCAGTAAATATAAAAAATTTAATATATATATATATGTATACATATAAACAAAAATGAAACATTCAACTCACGGCTTCTTTCGTGACGCCCAACCAGCATGAGCTTCGAACAAGGAGGCGCTGATCTATTCGTAGATATAATTCAAGAAAATTATTGCAACTTCTATAACAGAAATTTACAGGGATTGAAATGGGAAGTGCTCAAATACCTCAGTATTGCAGCAGAAACAAAATATTCCATGGCCAGACTT
This sequence comes from Artemisia annua, assembly GCA_014162995.1. Lineage (NCBI taxonomy): Eukaryota > Viridiplantae > Streptophyta > Magnoliopsida > Asterales > Asteraceae > Artemisia > Artemisia annua. Next base: position 70,954 of record LBNU01002820.1, on the reverse strand, counting down.
ATAGCCATGTAGTAGTTTCTGTTAACAGGAAAATGTTAGATTTTGTATCAAGAAAATGATGTGATACTAGCAATGTAGAATAAATATCGTAAGGGTCAATGTCATTATATAGCAACATACATACTTTCACTTCTGTTCCATTTCAGTCATTAACGTTACAGAGTGTTTCACTTTTGGTCATTTTTCAAAGAATGACAATAATTGTTTCACTTATCGTCAATTTTTTTCCAAATATAACCAAAATAAAAGATTTTTTATAGCTTCAATTACTATTGAGGACCCGGTCAAACTACAATGATTAACATGAAACAAAAGCAAACGTCCATTACTATTTTACAATATTGACCATATTATAACATAAGTTACCTCTCCATGATTAACATAAGTCAACTCGGTTCCATCTGGTAATCCCCCTTTCTGAAAAACTGACCAATGAAGCCCCTGATTCCTGAAAACATCAAATGACCAACATCAAGTTGTTGTTCTGGAAGCTAAGATATGAATGTTATGAAAATTAGAGACCAACTTTATTGTTAGCTTTACTCCACTCTTCTGCAGTGAGGTAGTCTTTGGTGGTGCAGAAGCGGCCCTTGGTGACCTGAACCACCAAAAAAGAAATTAGTAAAGAGAAACAAGCTAACTGAATCTTTATGTATCTATCCTTTGCACATGTTCACTAACCTTTTTAGAATCTTCTCTTGTATCTTATTTTGTGACAATTTATTCTTTTTAGCACTGCTGGGAGACTTCACAGTCGGCTTTGATGACCTGCAAAGTCACATGATATAATCTATCAGTTTGGCATTTTAACAACTAACATGGTTAGATAAAACTACCAAGTATGAAAAGTATGGTGACTTCAAAATATGTACAGAGTTAATTACTTAATTGTATACATTAAGAAAGTAAACAGAGAAGTAGTTAGCAAAAACAGATACTTACTTTCTTTTCCTCCCTTGTTTACTCTTTTTATCTGGCGTAACTGGCAAGCTGTTTTTTTTGGCCTCCGGGTCCGGACTTGATGGCCTAAAGGAAAATAAAATCAGGCACGGATATTTTTATTTAAGAGCTAAAAAGCTTGAAAACCTGGTTTCAAACGTCCAAATACATCAACAACAAAAAACCCCAGAACTGATGATAAATAACAAAGGCATGAGTGCACAACATATTTAGGATCGGCATACAGCTACAGTGTAATCAAATATAGAGTTGATGTTATTTATAATATGGGATCGAATATCAAAATGTGGACATCCTCAGTTACTTTTTTTTCCTTTTATTATTACTATTATCAGACCTGCATCCCCAATCGAAGAATATAGAGCCAACTATTTCATGTCAATTTCAACACAGTTGCCTCAACAATGAATGAATAAAGGATAGATATAAATTTTGTTTTTGGAAACATCTAGTGAATGGTAAAAACAAGAATAGCAAGTAATCAAGAACTGACCAAAACAAAAACTTAAAAACAGTTATGTTGCATCATCGTCTTATTCATCATGTCTTTTTACATAAATGCAAAAACTAAGTACATGGCAAATTCGGCCAGGTGACTCGGGCAACATCGAATGGGAGTAATCTTTAGAATATACTTCACTTAGTTAGATCGAATACTTTGTACTTTATTCGAAATCTGTAACTTTATTACAAAAACCATCGACGGCAGTAAAACCTTATCACGCAAAACTACAAATCAGTACATATGTATTGAGATCATCTATATATTTACTCTCAATAACCAATTGAGGATGACCTTGACCAGGGAGCCACTGAAGACGTGAAGGAGCCATTGAGGGTGAAGATGGAGCCAAAATCAGGGGATGAGGTTGTGATAAAAGTCATGAAAAAAGAGTATGCCTTTTTTTTTCTATATTTGGTTATGGAGTGATGTAAGAGAAGGGTTTGATTTTCTAAAACTCACCCTTTAAGCTGGATTTTGTCAGACCCTCCTGTCACAGGTGTAGTCAAACCTATATCTAGATAACAAACAGCATGTATAGGTTTCACATCCATTCCCTCCATCAAAAACCTTCAAACTGAACAAATCCTAGGTTTTTTAGAAAACCAGGATCTCTGAGGTTTAGCAACTTGCATCTCAAAGACCTAAAATAGTTCTTATTGCAGAGCCTAGAGTATAGGACATAGGTTACCACTAAAGTTCATTTATGGGCCAAAACTGTTCCAATTATATCATTGTACAATCTGTTACCCTTAAATCAAGTTCACTTTATTCTCGTTTGCAATATAACATATTCTACTGAGAATTGGCAATATACTGAAAAAAAATCTTCAAAGATTTAAACAATTAGTGTTATTAAGTAACTCAACTAAAACCCACACTCGACGTTTTATATATTTTTAAATGCATCGACAACAACTTTATTAGGATGCTGATGTGGAAGATTGATGATAATAGTTGATAAGATAGATCAAATAATACTATAAGTAACAAATATGTACAATGCAAAATACACGCGTCAAACAGTCCGTACCTAACTTCCTCACAAGTTGCAACACTTGGTCCAGCTTGCCCTTGTTTCTGATTCAAGCAAGAATCACATATTAACAAATTTTCAGCGGTTGGTTCGATTGAGCCTGAAATCATAAAAACAAACACCAATGATTAGTGAGGATAATGGTCAAAATTCGAAACAGTAAGACAAGTTATTTGGTTAGATATTTTGCTCACTATTGCAGTTTGTGCACAAGAAAGGTCCCTTCACAGGCAATGAACTAATTACAGTCTGAAGAGCTACTTCTTGTGTTTCCATTGCCGATACTTTACATATTTCAATCACATCAAGAAGACTTTTTCCATTTTCAAGAAAGATATGCTTTATCGCTTGTGAGTATTTGTTGATCGCATGCACCTCAAATTGAGATGGTGAAATAACCTACCATTGGACAAGTGAAGTCAGATCAGTACAGGGAATAAATGCTGTATATTATCAAATTACATTCGCAGTAACATGACTCACTTTGTTACCCTCACACACATTGCAAGAGCACAGTATGCCGGCACCTTTAATAAGTCCCTGTAGCTTTTTACCCTGTAATGAGAAAATAATTTCAGTCAAATCCAAACCCTAAAAACTTGACAATTGTCATCAAAACGTATACCATATTAAATTTAACATGGTTCAACAGACCACAAAAACTTTCACATTAAGGATTCATTACCACTATAGCACCATCATACAAACAAAAAGGACCATCTTAATCTTAATATATAGATAAACCAACTCAAAACCTGTAGAGAGAAGGGATGCCTAAATCTAGCTTGCCCTGTAATTTATGACCAACTCATTGATGGAGTTATTCCGAAATTTATAACAATACCAATATACACGTAGTTTCATTCCAAAAAAACAACACTAGCATAGACAATACATTGCATAACCAAATTTCCATAACCATTTGTAACAATACCAAAGGGTTGCGCTATACCGTAAATCATCCAGCTATCAATCTCTTAAGCTTTTCACAATGATTAAACCTAATTCTAGCTAAATGATCATTAACCATCACCAAATGGCCTAGTGGTAAGGCACTTGACTTCTTCACAAAAGGTCAAGGGTTCAAACCTCACTAGTTACACATATGGGGGTGGCCAAGGAAGGGTCGGAAACCATCACAGGGATACCAGTCAAATGACTCGCCCTCCCGGGATAACCTGAAACCTAATCCATTTTTTCTAACTAACTTATCACTACGCGTTATTATTTCTAGTGCACCTTACTCGACAAAACATATACATTAAGACGAACACAACTTTGCTCTAATAACAGATTACCATAAAAACAAACAATATAAAATCAATGAGCAAACATACTACCTCCGAATCAATCTTATAATAAACACGAAAACCGTCAAGCAATCCAGTCTCGAGAAGCTCCCTACAATTAGTCGGCATTTTTTTACCTAACCCAATCTTCTTCGACATTTTCATCTCCAACTTCTTCCGAGTTGGAGTCCCCCCTAACTCCTCCACATTCTCCTCCTCCTCCTTCAACGCCGACCGCGTAAACCTCTTCGGCGTCCCTATCGGTGTTCCTATCGGTGTTCCTATCGGCGTCCCGCTCTCCCCTCCCTTTTTCCTCTTCTTCCCTTTCACATTCTCCTTCTCCACTACCACAACCGCTTTTTCGCCTTCCGCAACCGCCTTTTCGCCTTCCGCAACCACTTCCGCCACCGCCGCCGCCGGAGACACGTCATCAGCGCCGGAAACATCAAATTTCACCGCCGTTTTAACGCGCTTATTACTCCGATTAACACTAACATCACTGGATCGATCAATAACCGATCGATCATCTCCAGTTCTCGAAGATCGAGTCCTTCCAATCGAACAATCAATCCTAGACCTAGCTTCCAATGCAAAAGCTAATTCACGCTTCATAGTATCAAACAAACAATTAGGGTTTTAAAAAATTATTAGGGCAAAGTGAAACATGAATCGAACTATATATATGAACCCTAAGTTGATTTTGGGATGTGAAAAGATGGAATTAAGGGATGGTTGGGTTGGGTGTGTTTTTTTTTTATTTTTATATGTGTTTTTGTGTGTGAAGTGAATCTGAAAAGATGGGTGTGTATATGGGATTTTTTTTGAATTTTGGGATTTTTGAAAGGAGTCAACCAATAAGGTGTAAAGGTTGACTTCTCAAGGTGTGTAACATAGAGAGACATAGTTGTAAATTTCTGTTTTTCTATTTTTTTCAAGTTCATGTTCTTTTTGTCTTCTAAGAGCATCTCCAATGATAGACCTTTTGAAAAGGTTTATATAATTTCCATGTCATATGCTCATAAATTTCTCATTTTATAAACCTATTATCATTATGCTTAAACTTGTTAAAACTTTATAACTTGATGAGGTATTAAATGAGTTACATGTATTTAGTTGTAATGAAAAGGTCTAAGAACTTAGACCTATTTCATTCCATGTCATCATAAACCTCATCTCACTATAGTGACTAAATTTATAAACCTCTTCATATTTTATAAACCTTTTCATAAACCTCTCATAGTGGATGCCCTAAGCTATAAAAAAATAAATTCGTTATTTGTTAGATTTATAAGTCAAATGTTTTTTTAACCGCCCTATACCACCTATTTCATAATATATCTGACAAATGTTTTAAGTGAGGCTTGAAACCATAACTTTTAGGTTACTGAGCAACTCATGTACCACTAGACCAAAAACAAATATTTCTAACGAGACTTGAATCACATCTTAGTTGGTAGGCAAGTCGCATACCACTAGGTTAAAAGCCATGGGTTCGGTATTAGTTAGCTTTTTGATAAAAATTAGACTACATGTATCTGATGCAATCCTCATGTGTGGATTCGACATCACGCTCTTGGTTACGCATGACCCGTTTTACAACGCCCCTAAGTTTAAGCTGGCACGTATACTTATGTATGTGCGGAACAAATTGAGCTTTATGCATAAAAGTTGATGTTAAAAGTTGTTGAATGTTAGATTCGAATTTTAGTTTCTGTTGGAGAATCTTAAATCTTCACCGCCTTTAGTTACATTTAGTTGAAGAAAAAAATCTTAATTTTTCACTATTAGTTTCTCAATAAAAAAAATGATTTAATTCTCCACAAAACATAAAAAATGAGTTCAAATGATATTGTTTTTCTATATTTTAGAAAAAGAAAGTGTAAGATTGGTAAATTCTCTTATTGACTTGATTCACAAAATTAGAATATATAGTTGCAAAGAATAGAATCATGCAATATGGGCTTGGACTACAAAACATAACTGATAGTCCATTAGCTAATAATAAACCATCGACTAGCACTCCCCCGTAGCTTGAGTGGGAGGAACCAAACACTCAAACTGGCGTGAAATTCTTCAAATAACGTCGAAGGAGAACTTTGGTGAAGATATCCGCATACGGGTAACGAGATGGAACATAAAAAACATGCATGTGACCCGTAGCAACCATATCACGAACAAAATGAATGTCAATCTCAATGTGTTTGGTTCGTTGATATTGCACCGGATTAGCAGATAAACAAAAAACACCGGAATTATCAAACTACACAAAAGTAGCGGTCAATAGAGGTATGCGTAGTTCCTGAAGAAGATTGTGTAGCCATGTTGTCTCAGCAACAATGCTAGCAACGCCTTGATAGTCAACTTCAGCACTAGAACGTGAAAGAGTGTGTCGTCATTTAGAGGACCATGGCAAGTATATTATATTTCGATCAAGTATATTATAAGTCTTTCGGGATTAAGAAGATTCAAACAAACATAATCGTGTATTTAACTACTAACCAGAGTTGTCTTTCAAGGTGAGGGAGGTGGGCGACCGACCAGGATCCCAAAAGGTTAGAAGCTTCAAAATTTACCATGTTAACAATTATATACACGTGTACACATATTTTTCTTGAAGAAAAAGCAATTAGTTGAGAAAATAACTTAAATATGTCATATGTTTAATATTTAAATAGTTAGTTTGCTTTGTATCTTATGAAACGACGACACTTTTTATATAATATCAGTTTTTAAAAGGCCTCGTTATCGATTTTGCCCAGAGCCCCAAAAAACTCAGGGACGAACCTGCTACTAATAAGTACTACGTATGAGATCAAAAAATATAAGATATTACTCCTGTCTGAAAACTTCGCAGTGCATCTTCTCTCTGATAGTTGATATAGAAAATTTTCTTAAAGTAAATGAAAGAGGTGTTTTTCTAATTAGGTTATCTATAAGAAACAGTGACTAGTTGACTCAGATGTACGTGGTCCGGCCGCGGTATCTCTATGATGTTTCCGACCTTTTCATTAGTCATTTTAAAATGTGTACCTAGTGATGTATGAATTTGAGTCCTCTAAGATTGCCCACTGTAAAGACCTCCAGCGGCCTTCATTTTGCCTGTCACATCAGCTTTCTCTCTCCGGCGACCTACAAGCGACTTTTTGTCACAGTAAGGGCGACCTTCATGTTATTTATTTATTTTTTGCAAACATTTTTAACAACAAAATTGAATTTCCTTAATAATTAAAACATGGGAATGTCTAACCAATGCCCTAAGGGCATTGGATAAGATTTGTTTTTTTTTTTTGTGATCTTTTATGTAGGCCCCTATCACTTTTTAACTAAAAAAATATTTTTTTATGTCCTTTTTTTTTCCATGAGTGTTTTTTATGTGGGTCCATGCCCTCTTATCCAATGCCCTTAGGGCATTGGTTAGACATTCCCTTAAAACATTACATAATAATTCAAATAACATTAAAACATTACAATAGTAATTACAAACTTAAACTAATAATCTAAGTCGAAGCGTGCCTTGATTGCATCCTTGATCTCTTGCAGCTTCTGTTGTTGGATTAGGGGTAAAGAGGGGTCGATTACTGAATTATAGAATATGATGTCTTTCTCCCGTTTCTTTTGTTCAAAAAATTCAAGTTTGCGACGTTCTATTTCAAGTTTCTCCCTTTTCAATTCCGCTGCTTCCCGATGCGCCGCTTCTTGGATTTCCAACTCATGTTTCTTCAACTCCGCTACTTCCTGACGCGTCGCTTTTTGGTTTTCCAACTCTTGTTTCTTCAACTGGAAATATTTGTCTGTTCTCGGCTTCTTTTTTCCCCATCTTAGTGACTTCAAACAAAAGAATTTGTCGGCTACCTAATCAGTAAATGAAGCCTTGGATTGATCGGAGGTGGATGATTTCTTCTTATTTTTCTTAACTTAGCCACGACCCATTGGTCGCACTTCTCGAGTCTCTTCCTCATACTCATCCACTTCTTCATTCAAATTGAAACCACTCTCGGAGGTGGTTTCAGAAGTCTTGGATTTCTTTCGACTATATTTGGGCTTCAGAAAATGAGGTAACTCAACTTCCTTCCAAGCCTGATGGTCCTTCAAAATGTTCCAACAGTGCTCCAATGTAAAGGGATGCTGGTGCACCACTAGGTATTCTGCACACACTTTTTGGTACACATTGAGGTCATTTGTTACACCCGAAACCCGTTTTCAAACGGGTATGACTCTAGATGAAATTGACTAAGACTTTTATGAGTCGGGAGACTCGATATGATTGGTTAGTCAACGGATGTTAAGTTGAAGGTGTTATGTAATTGGCAAGTCAAATCCGATAGTTAAACTAATAGTAAAAAATGTGTAATAAGGTTATAGAAAGATTGATGTGTTACTTTTATAAAGTTTATGTGGCCAAAGTAGAAAGAAAAGGGATTTGAGGGACCTAAGTTGCCAAATGACCAAACTGGTACTAAAACCAACTTGTTTTAGCACTAGAACCACCTTGTTCTAGTCTACAGGGACTATTCTTGCCAAAATCTCAAAGTGGCACTAAAACCAACTTTTTCTAGTACCAGGACCAAATTGTTATAGCACTTAAGGGACCAAATGTGCCAAAGGGGAAATAACTTTGTTGTAAAGAAAGTTGTGACTAGAAATATCCAGGTACTACATATTTTATTATTATCTAGAAAAGTGGTGTGATGAGTGTATGTCGGTTTAGGAGAGAAAAAGGAGGGAAACATGGAAGCCTTATGATCTCTAATGGTGCTTAAGTGTTCTAATTAAAGAGATAAAGCCCTAGCAATGATTTCCACATCAAGTAAGTAATCATTTTCTTGTGTTATTAGTCAATTAAGAAGTTAAGGTTCAAGAACCCTAATTTAAGAATTGGGTAAAAGATGGTTTTAAGCTAATTAAAGAAGTTATAGTGATTATGGAATAAGGGTTATTGAATTTAAAATTGGTAAATTTATGGGCTAATTATCATATGATTTTGTTGACATAAATAATGCGTAAAAACGTTATTTATATTTTTCGATATCTCTACGTTTTGACGATCACAAAATGTAAAATCATTAAACGTAAGATTACTATTTAAATAAGTATTAAGCTAGTTTATATCATTATATCCAACTTAATCACTTAAGGTATGAATAAACAAGTGCTTAATACATCTCATGATCAAAGGGGTATTTAATTAATTAATAAAAAGTTTATTTAATTATATAAACATATTATATATTTTTGAAAAACAATTTTGGTAATAAAGAAAAATGTTTTAATCATACTAAATATATGAATTCAAATTTTTAACCAAAATCAGTTAGTTTTTCACCAAATAAACTTTCCCCACAAAAGACAAAAAAATCTGGCCGTTACAGCTGGGCGGCCCCCTTAATTTTAAGGGGGCCGGCCACAATTAAGGGGACCGGCCACGCTCCTGTGTCAGATTTTGTCAGAATTTTTCCCTATAAATACCACCTTAAATCTGGTATTTTTCCTCACCTCTTGCACGAAAATTTTCAGATCTAAATCTCTCTAAACATCTTCCAAAACCCTTTGATCATTAGATTACTAATCCTTGTTTCAAGTGATTCAATCCCTCATCATCCACCATCATCCAAAGTGCAAGAGAAGAATACTCCTTCAACCTCAAGTTTAAGAAGTATTGTATATTGATTGTGTATATTGTGTATAGCTCTTGTGTAGTTGTGTTGTGAACATTATAAGTAGTTCTAGGAGTGTTAGTTGTGAATAGAAGTAGGGTAGTGGTGAAGATTAAGTAGTGAAGTAGTGAAGTAGTGAAGAAGTTGTGTTGTGAAGAAGTAGTGACGAAGTTGTGGTGTGCTCAAGTTGTGAAGAAGTCGTGGTGTGTTGTGAGATTGGTTCTAGCTACTATTAGGACCCGACATTTAGCTTTGTGTCGTTAAGCCGGTGTAAGCAAAAGTTGTGTAAGGTTTTCTCCGCCATAAGGGAGCTTGTTGACATAGTGAAGAAAACTCCCGAGTTAGGTGCTCGGGGAGTGGAGTAGGACGAAGAGGAGATTCGTAGCCGAACCACTATAAATCCTTTGTCTCACGGTGCCATTTTTCCAACTCTATCCTTTTACTTATTTACTTACTTTCACATTTGTCATATTATATACTTGTTGATATCGTTGCTTATAATTGTGCAAGTCTATTGGTGAAACATAAAGTTTGAATTGGTGTTTTGATAAACAAGGTTTTTGTAAATTAAAAAGACGTAAAACTATTCAACCCCCCCTTCTAGTTTTCCACAATTGGTATCAGGAGCCACGTCAAACAAGATTTTTAAAATATATTGTATTTTAAAACTTGAAATCGATCTATGGAAATGGAAAAATATTTAGAAGGGAAAATTGTTTTTAGACCACCATTTCTTGAAAATGAAAATTTTCTTACATGGAAAAATCAATTCGAAAGTTATGTGAAATCAATAGACTATGATCTTTGGCATGTCATTTCAATTGGTGATATTAAATCGATAAATACTACTTTTGAAAAACAAAATAACTTGGCTAAATTTATTATATACAAAGCTATTTCAAATGTTGAATATGAAAGAATATTTTTTTGTCAAACGGCAAATGACATGTGGAAAAGTCTTTCAAAATATCACCAAGAAGAATGTCAAGCCAAAGAAAAACTTTCAAATGACTTAGTAGCAAAAGAGAGTATAGTAGACAAATATTTAGTTGAAGTAAGTACAAGTGCTACGAGTTCAAATGTCTTATATGTAGGTAATGACGCCGAAAACAACATGAGCAAGGATGAACAAGAAGACTATGAAGAGATGTCAACCAAGAAGGAACTAAGTGACGATGAAGATGATGATTCTAGTTCCGAAAGTGAAGACGAAGAATATGCAAAGGCCGTCAAAGAATTTAAAAGACTCATTAAAAAGCGACAAAGAACACAAGATAAAAGGAAAACAACACGAAGAAAAAGAGTTGATGATGAAGACAAGAAGAACAAAGGGGAATGCTTAGTCGCTCAAGCATCTAATGAAATTTGTCTAGGAATAAATTTGGAGCCCGACGAATGGGTAAAGGATAGCGGGTGCTCAAGACACATGACGGGGAATCACAAGCTATTCTCTACGTACAAAGCCTACAATGGAGGTAATGTTATTTTTGGTAGTGATCGGCATGGAAAAATCATAGGCAAAGGTACGATCTCTCAAGACTCCCTAACTATTGAAAATGTTGAACATGTAGATAATTTAACATACAATTTGCTTAGTGTAGGACAAATATGTGACAATAAGTGTAGGGTTACCTTTACCGATAAGGATAGTGTAATTATTAAGGATGATAAAGTCATAGGTAGAGGAATTAGGAAAGGAGGCGTATATATCATGAAACTAAGAGATAAATTGGAAGATAGGATATGCCTAGCAACCCTAGACGAAAACTCCACTTTGTGGCATAGGAGATTAGGTCATGCTAACATGCAACAAATCCAATCATTGGTGTCTAAGGAATTAGTTAGAAACTTGCCTAGCCTTAAGTATAATCAACACTTTTGTGATGCATGTAAAATAGGAAAACAAGCACACGCTAGTTATAAAGCTAAGAATATAGTATCGACCACTAGATGCTTAGAACTACTTCATATGGACCTCTTTGGTCCATCCGCGGTGCGGAGCTACGGTGGCAATCGCTACACATGTTGTATATGGGATTTTTTTTGAATTTTGGGATTTTTGAAACGAGTCAACCAATAAGGTGTAAAGGTTGACTTCTCAAGGTGTGTAACATAGAGACATAGTTATGAATTTTTGTTTTTCTATTTTTGTCAAGTTCATGTTCTTTTTGTCTTCTAAGCTATAAAAAAATAAATTCGGTAGTTAGTTTTTTTTCCAAGGTATCTTATCTTATCTTATCTTATCTTATCTTATCTTATAAGTAGCCTTATAAATGTAAAAGGATCATAATAAATGTCCCAAGAATTGAATTAAGCAAATTTGATATTGCCTCAAGCAAAATCGAGTCCTTGGATTATATGTTAGTATGTGTACATTGATTTCAAGCAACTCAAACGTCTTAATTAATAGTGGTTAGTCTTTTTACCTTCCCGTTCATTAGTTACAAATAGTTTATCAATATATAATGTGTCAAAAATCACACACAACAAACCACAACTTCCTCCACACCGCATGCACATTGGGCTACAACTTATTATGGTGGTAATGTAAGCATCATATCGTCTTACTTATTTAGCATATTGATTTATATTGTTTTATGTAAATTTCACATGTGTTTTGTGTGTGTAACAATGTAGGACATAAAGATGGTGCTTTGGAGGCTTGGTAGTAACATCATTTTCTCTAATGGTTTAAGAGATCCTACACATCGTTGTCTTATCAATTAAGTGGAACATACACGAACATTTTCAATTTGATCGAAAATGCAATATATTGATTAACTGTATTTAAGTTACTAACGATCAACTATATCTAATTGTTTTTTGCAGCGCGTCAAGAAGCATTAAAGAAAGAGATCAAGAAGTCACAAAAATTGTATCAAGAACAAAACATGCAAAAGGCCAATGAACAACAACGACAAAGACGACAACAACAAGAACAACAACAACAACAACAACAACAATATATTATCAAATTACATTCACAGTAACATGACTCACTTTGTTACCCTCACACACATTGCAAGAGCACAGTATGCCGGCACCTTTAATAAGTCCCTGTAGCTTTTTACCCTGTAATGAGAAAATAATCTCAGTCAAATCCAAACCCTGAAAACTTGACAATTGTCATCAAAACTTATACCATATTAAATTTAACATGGTTCAACAGACCAGAAAAAGTTTCACATTAAGGATTCATTACCACTAGAGCACCGTCATACAAACAAAAAGGACCATCTTAATCTTAATATATAGATAAACCAACTCAAAACATGTAGAGAGAAGGGATGCCTAAATCTAGCTTGCCCTGTAATTTATGACCTACTCATTGATGGACTTATTCCGAAAATAACAATACCAATATACACGTAGTTTCATTCCATAAAAACAACACTGGCATAGTCAATACATTGCATGAACAAATAACCATAAACATTTGTAACAATACCAAAGGAATGCACTATGCCGTAAATCATCCAACTATCAACCTCTTAAGCTTTTCACAGTGATTAAACCGAATTCTAACTAACTGATCATTAACCATCACCAAATGGCCTAGCGGTAAGGCACTTGACTTCTTCACAAAAGGTCAAAGGTTCAAACCTCACTAGATACACATACGGGGGTGGCCAAGGAAGGGTCGGAAACAATCACAAGGATAACCCGGTTAGGCCATGTACATCCGAGTCAAATGACTTCCCTCCCGGGATAACCTGAAACCTAATCCACTTTTTCTAACTAACTTATCACTACGCGTTATTGTTTCTAGTGTACCTTACTCGGCAAAACATATACATTAAAACGAACACAATTTTGCTCTAATTACAGATTACCATAAAAACAAACAATATAAAATCAATGAGCAAACATACTACCTCCGAATCGATCTTATAATAAACACGAAAACCGTCAAGCAATCCAGTCTCGAGAAGCTCCCTACAATTAGTCGGCATTTTTTTACCTAACCCAATCTTCTTCGACATTTTCATCTCCAACTTCTTCCTAGTTGGAGTCCCCCCTAACTCCTCCACATTCTCCTCCTCCTCCTCCTTCAACGCCGACCGCGTAAACCTCTTCGGTGTCCCTATCGGCGTCCCTATCCCGCTCTCCACTCCCTTTTTCCTCTTCTTCCCTTTCACATTCTCCTTCTCCACTACCGCAACCGCTTTTTCGCCTTCCGCAACCACTTCCGCCGCCGGAGACACGTCATCAGCGCCGGAAAGATCAAATTTCACCGAATCACCACCATTAACCGCCGTTTTAACGCGTTTATTGCGGCGATTAACACTAACATCACTAGATCGATCAATAACCGATCTATCACCTTCAGTTCTCGAAGATCGAGTTCTTCCAATCGAACAATCAATCCTAGACCTAGCTTCCAATGCAAAAGCTAATTCACGCTTCATAGTAGTATCTAACAAACAATTAGGGTTTTAAAAAATTATTAGGGCAAAGTGAAACATGAATCGAACTATATATATGAACCCTAAGTTGATTTTGGGATGTGAAAAGATGGAATTAAGGGATGGTTGGGTTGGGTGTGTTTTTTTTTATTTTTATATGTGTTTTTGTGTGTGAAGTGAATCTGAAAAGATGTGTTGTATATGGGATTTTTTTTGAATTTTGGGATTTTTGAAACGAGTCAACCAATAAGGTGTAAAGGTTGACTTCTCAAGGTGTGTAACATAGAGACATAGTTATGAATTTTTGTTTTTCTATTTTTGTCAAGTTCATGTTCTTTTTGTCTTCTAAGCTATAAAAAAATAAATTCGGTAGTTAGTTTTTTTTCCAAGGTATCTTATCTTATCTTATCTTATCTTATCTTATCTTATAAGTAGCCTTATAAATGTAAAAGGATCATAATAAATGTCCCAAGAATTGAATTAAGCAAATTTGATATTGCCTCAAGCAAAATCGAGTCCTTGGATTATATGTTAGTATGTGTACATTGATTTCAAGCAACTCAAACGTCTTAATTAATAGTGGTTAGTCTTTTTACCTTCCCGTTCATTAGTTACAAATAGTTTATCAATATATAATGTGTCAAAAATCACACACAACAAACCACAACTTCCTCCACACCGCATGCACATTGGGCTACAACTTATTATGGTGGTAATGTAAGCATCATATCGTCTTACTTATTTAGCATATTGATTTATATTGTTTTATGTAAATTTCACATGTGTTTTGTGTGTGTAACAATGTAGGACATAAAGATGGTGCTTAGGAGGTTTGGTAGTAACATCATCTTCTCTAATGGTTTAAGAGATCCTACACATCGTTGTCTTATCAATTAAGTGGAACATGCACGAACATTTTCAATTTGATCGAAAATGCAATATATTGATTAACTGTATTTAAGTTACTAACGATCAACTATATCTAATTGTTTTTTGTAGCGCGTCAAGAAGCATTAAAGAAAGAGATCGAGAAGTCACAAAAATTGTATCAAGAACAAAACATGCAAAAGGCCAATGAACAACAACGACAAAGACAACAACAACAACAACAACAACAACAACAACAACAACAACAACGCCACGGCCACCGGTGGAATGAATACTTAGCATTTATATTAATAGTACGTTAGAAATTAAACATGCAATATTTTACTTCATGTAATACCGATAAACGGGCTAATACTTTAATTCGTTAGCAAGTAAGTTTATTGAAAATAATGTGATGAGCATTCAATTTTTAGTCAATAATTATTACTACACTTTGTTGGTGCATTTTAATATTTTTGCTCTTAATGTAGTTTTTTGTCATGTGGTGTGTTAATGTCAATTTCTTAATTAAACGTCTTGGAATATTGCGTGACTTCGATATTTGATATGACTATGTAAATTATGTCGATGTTACATATTGAAATGATACGTAGTATATAATAAAAATATAATAAAAATATCTTCACACTATCATCTTAGCAATGAGAATCTTATAAATCGAAGAAGTATATAAAGGAGAAGAAAATTGTGTTTAGTTAAATGTCGGGTCTATTGATTGATTGGAGCGGGTTTATAATTCGGACTTGGGTCATTGATCTGATTTTTTATTATACGAGTTATAATTTATACTCTTGAATATACTAATTACTTTAATGTTTTATGTTTTATAGTTTTGTTAAAAAGGAAATTTGTTTTATAGTCCGCTTTTAATAATGTCATTTATTTGAACAACGAAGTCCGTCTTTCACAAAAAATGAGAGTTTCAAACATGAACCGAAAATTATTCCCGAACATTACGAAAAAAAACAATTAGATTCAACATGTGTGCATTGCATGGGTCCTGAGGCATTCCAAACCTGTGTGCATCACACGGGGATAAATATAAAAGGTCTCCAACATTAATGTCATCAGTTCGTATTTAAAATAATTTATGTAACTTACATATATTAAAAAATTACATGTGAAAAGACTCTTTTCAATGTAACATCTTGAAAAAAGTCTCTTCACATATACTCTTTTAATGTCAATAAACTATTGTTGTATATTTGGGCCTCACCATCATACTAACAACCCGACAATTTACTCAATCATTTTCGCACGGGTCCTAAGGCAGCCCAAGTTATTTATGACGAAAATTAGTGGCAAACATAGTTTTTGACTCTACCTCAATTAAAACTGAGAGAAATAAAGGCACCAACATTTTTCATGTCATGCTAACAAAAGTTGTGGTAATATCACAACTTAGGAACTTATTGACCAACAAAAGTTGTGGATGAAAATAAGTGCCGAAGCTTACATGTCAATAAACTATTTTAAATGTGTGTCATGCTTAGAAAAGGTGTGATACAATCACAACTTAGATATATAATGACGAAAATATGTGCCGAAGATTACATATTAGTTTTATATCAAAATATAGGGATGTTATAATTTTGAGAATAAATAAAAAATCTAAACTTTATAAATAACTACTAATGTGTCATAAAAAGTTTAAATATAATGTTACAATCTTGAGAATAAATACAAAATATAAACTTTATAAATGAATACTAATATGTCCTAAAACGTTTAAATATACTCCCTCCGTCCAATATTAAGTGTCCACTTTTATAATGCACAAAGTTTTATGAGATTCCACTAATTAAACTCTCCACCAATCAAATATTAATTTTACCCACTAAAGTCTCATCTTATTGGTTGAAAGGTACAAGTGGACACTTAATTTGGGACATCCAAAGATTCCATTGTGGACACTTAATATGGGACGGAGGGAGTAAAATTTACCGATCAACTAAGACCGTACTTAAAAAAGTCTAATAACGAAAAAAATTACTGCTCATTACACTATGACCAATTAGATAGAGCCCGTGTGCAACGCACGGGTCTGAATTACTCGTATGTTTATAGTCTTATACCACCTATATTTATAATCTATCTCACAAATGTTTTCAGCGAAGCTTGAAACCATAACTTTTAAGTTTTTGATAACTCACATACTACTAGACCAAAAACAAATGTTTCTAATGAAACTTGAACCGACAACATCTTAGTTGGTAGGCAAGTCGCATGCCACTAGGCTAAAGGCCATGGGTTCGGTATTAGTTAGCTTTTTTATGAAACTTAGACTACATGTATTTTATGCAATCCCTACATGTGGATTCGACATCACGCTCTTCGTTACGCATGAGCCGTTTTACAGTACCCTTAAGTTTAAGATGGCACGTATACTTCTGTGTGTGCGGAACAAATTGAGCATTACGCATAAAAGTTGCCGTTAAAGTTGTTGAATGTTATATTCCAATTATTTTTTCTGTTAGAGAATCTTAAATGTTCACTACCTTTAGTTGCGTTTAGTTGAAGAAAAAAATCTTATTTTTTCACGATTTTTTTTTTTTGAACACTTATTTTTTCACTATTAGTTTCTCAAGAACAACAAAAAAAAAAAAAATATATATATATATATATATATATATATATATATATATATATATATATATATATATATATATATATATATAT
>LBNU01002820.1:27172-43029 GCA_014162995.1 Artemisia annua | reverse complement strand
TATATATATATATAGATTACACTAATTATAATAATAAAACATTGATTGAATGAAAACTAGTATCGAAAGTATACCTTACGCTTGATTTTTGGCTTCAAGAGCAAAACCATAATTTTTCTTCTTCCCCTCTTGCTTTGGTCGATCATAATTTGCAGAAAAATAGGGTTATGGATCGTTCATATGGTTATAAGGGGTAAGGAGTTGGGCTTGTTTGGGTTGGACTAGGATTCCTCTTAATTAGGTGTTATAATTGGACTCAAATTTTGTTTCCTTTTTCCCTTTTTAACTCTTTGGCCAATTTTATGTATACACATATATATTTTATATTTTTTTTATTAAACTTAATTATTACACTCAAAACCTTATACTTTTCATATTTTATAAACTCCCAAAACAAAACGTAACGTCTTACGCGATAAATCTTAGTTTTACGACAAACCGAAAAATAATCATTTCCAAAACAAAGTTTCCAAAAATAGAATTTCACACTCTTTTATAAACATAACCCATGAAAATAATATCCTCGTAACTTACTAACGCTCAATTACTTGAACGAAGACTAGTTACGCATAACCGCAAAACACCAAAACTACATAATTCACGTCTACACCACAAAGGTGTTCAAAATGAACTTACCCAAAATCAATACTCCTCAAAACATAACAACAACCTTACACGAGGGATTTAGTGCCACATTCATACTTATATTATACATATCTCACACATATACCCCACATAAACACTTAATTCACACTAAACAAAGTCAAATGAATTGAGACTATTAGTCAAACCAATCTGCTAAAATTACGGTTGTCACAATGTTGCACCAGGTTAGCAGATAAATAAACAGCACTAGAGTTATCAAAATACATAAGAGTAGCGTTCAATAGATGTGTGTGTAGTTCCCGAAGAAGATGGTGTAGCTATGTTGTCTCAGCAACAGTGTTAGCAACGCCCTGATATTCAGTTTCAGCGCTAGAACGTGAAAGAGTGTGTTGTCGCTTAGAAGACCATGACAAAAGATTGTTACCGAAAAATACAATACCCATATGTAGATATGCGAGTAGCAGAGCAACCAGCCCAATCAATGTCAAAGTAAGCCACAAGAGAAGATCCTAAGGATGCATATAATTGTAAACCAAACTCCAAAGTGTCGTGAACATAACGAAGAATCCTCTTACGACTAGCTAAGTGAGGCTCATGAGGATCGTGCATAAATAGATAAATATGTTGCACAACATAAGACAAATTAAGACGAGTGAATGTAAGATATTGTAGGCCATATGCAAGACTCCAATACAAAGTAAGGTTGGAAGTGGGAGTCCCCTCAGGACCAAGCTTGGACTTAGTGTCAACAAGAGTCCGAGTAGGATTGCAATTGAGCATATGTGCTCACCAAAGCAACTCCATAACATATTTATTCCGAGAAAGAGCATCTCAGTATTGTCACGGGTAACAGAGATCCCCAATAAATAATTAAGAGCACCTATATTTGTCATCTCAAACTCCATGTGTAAAGATAAAATAATTTTCTGTAGCAAAGCTGTAAAAGAATTTGTGAGAACAATATCATTCATCCACATAAATTAATAAATATGTTGTAGCCGTAGCAGATCTATAAATAAATAAAAAGGAATTACGTCTACAAGGAGAAAATCCATTTCGGGTGGCATAAGCAACAAATCGATGAAACCACGCACGAAGGGCCTTTTACAACCAACATAAAGACCTCCGAAGGCAACATACATGATGATGATACCGAGGATCCACATAACCTGGAGGCTGATGCATATATACAGTCTTTGAGAAATCACCATTAAGAAAAGCTTTCTTAGTGTCCAGGTGATGAACAAGCCAATTTCTGGTCAATGCAAGACTAAGAATGGTACCAATGGTGATTGGCTTGACAATCGGGTTGAAAATCTCATCACATTCAATGTCAAGCTGCTGACTACTACCATTGGCAACCGGCCAGGCTTTATATCGACTCAATAAACCATCGACATGAAATTTATGCCGAAATAACCACAAAAACCGCACAATATTAACACCAGGAGGTCTTAGAACGAGGACCCAAGTACCATTTTTAGTTAAAGCATTAGATTCATCATGTATAGCATCCCGACAGTGCGGATCAGATAAAGCAAGAGACATGGATTTTGGTATAAGAGAGATATAAGAAACATGAAGGTTTAGGCGTTGAGTAGTCTTGCGTGTGCCATCCTGATTTCGAGTAACCATAGGGTGAGTCCGGTTTGGTGGATTACTAGTGACGGGTTGAGAGGGGTGTGGGTTTCGGTTAGAACCAGGGCCGTAGATTGGGCCTGGTCTGGGCCATGGGTATTGAATTGGATACCAGTTGGGTCTTAGCCGTAAGTAGTACTGGGTGATAGGTCGATTGGGCCGAGGTAAGTGGAGAGAACCAGGTGGTAGGCCACTAGATGGTCGTGGGCACTGGACTGGTTTGGGCTGTGATTAGGGTGAGTATAGGTTGGTGTTGGTGGGTCAACAATAGGTTTTGGTGATTGTATGGAGGATTACGTAGTACGTGACGAGTAATTGGTGAGGGAGATGTGTCAAGGAAGTCGCATTAGGAGTAAGGTTTCATAGATCCATAGGGAAATCGACGTTCGATAAAGGTTACGTGCCTAGAGATAATGACTTTGTTTTTAGGTCAAGACATCGATAGCCTTGGTGATAGGTCGGGTAGAAACCCGGCTTGACCGCTGATTTTTAGCAACCCGGATCAACAATTCCGGCCAAATTCCTTTTTTTATCTATGTTTAAAAATTCATAAAATAAACACAATACATTTACCCTAATGTTCCACTTTTTCACTCTTTCTTTCATGCCCATCGTTAGTGCAGTCACCAGGAAAATAACCTAGTTTCACCTATGACAAAACTCCAGTGAAACAAACAATCATAACCACCGGAAAACACCATACAACAACACGCAGTAACTAGAACATACGTGATGAAGGTAATTTTGACTTTTTATTCTTTTATATTGGTAATCCTTTTGGATGTTCCTCGCATTTGAATAACATATACCAATTTAGCATAATGAGTTGTTTATAAAATTTCTTTTTATGTTTTATAACTATTTGATATGACCACAATATGCATAAATTAGAGATATCATGGTATTTATTTGCATTGTTTTTGTATTCAGAGTAGAGGTGTACAAAGCCCAGGCCCAGGCTAGGCCTGGCCGAAAAAGCCCGGACTTTTATAGTTCAAAAGAGCCCGAGCCTAAAAAAGCCTGGGTCAGGATAAGCCAGGGCCCTAACCAATACATTAGGCATATCAGCCCAAATGATCCAAACGGATGAAAACGGATGAAACGGACAAAAAAAGATGAAACAGGCGAAAATGTGTGAAAACGGACGAAAACGTATAAAAACGGATGAAAACGTAAGAAAACATTTAAAAATGAACGAAAACGTATAAAAACGGATAAAAACGTAATACAATAGGCGAAAAACGTAAGCAAACGTACAAAAACGTATGAAAACGGACGAAAACGTGCAAAAATGGACGAAAACGTGTAAAATGGACGAAAGCATGCAAAAGCGAACGAAAACGTGTGAAAACGAACGAAAACATGCAAAACGAACTAAATGTGAACGAAAACCTATAAAACAGGAAAAAAAAACCGTATAAAAACGTAAGAAAACAGGCGAAAACGTACAAAAGCGTATAAAACGGACGAAAACATGAAATTATGGATGAAAACGTGTAAAAACGGACGAAAATATGTGAAAACGAACGAAGACGTGTAAAAACGGACGAAAACGTGCTAAAACGAACGAAAATGTGTAAAAACGGATGAAAGCTTGCAAAAACAAACTAAATGTGAACGAAAACCTATAAAACGGACAAAAACGTATGAAAAAGTAATAAAACAAGCGAAAATGTATAAAACAGACGAAAACGTGTAAAAACATACTTAAACATGTAAAAACGAAGGAAAACATGTAAAAACGGATGAAAACGTGCAAAAACGAACAAAACGTGTAAACACGGACGAAAACGTGCAAAAACGAATGAAAACGTGTAGAACGGACTAAATATGAAAGTCAATGCAAACCACACGGACCATTACTGTAACTTTTCTAAATGAAAAAAAAAGTCAAGGGACGACTGGTGAAAGTCAACGCAAACCACAGGGACCATTACTGTAAAGTCTGTAACTTTTCTAAGTGGTAACCGGTCAATATTGTGTATGTTGTTCAAATTTTGAAGTATTTTAGCGATAAAATTAATAGATTTAGTTGGTTACGTATTTCGTTATTTTTAAGAAAGTTTGTTACGTATTTTTAGACTTCACCATTTTTATAAAGTATAGGCTTCTTTTATGGACTGTAACACGGGTTACGAGTAGCAGTGAAAAGCCTTACAAAAAGTGTTTGATTCAGTTATAATATAGAAACTGAGGCAAAATCATTTTGACAATCATTTTGACCGGAAAAGATACATGAGTAGTTAAAACGTAACCTAAAGTCGCTTTCAAACAAAAAGTGAAATTCTAATTAACGTTACACCAACTTCATCTACCAAGTTTTGCTTTGTGACAAGGCCAATGATAGAAAATATGAGATGAATTATTTTAAGGGAGGTGATTTGTACACCATTTTTTTTCTCCATCCACCACTAAATTATGCATAGCAGTGTTGTACAGTGTGCATCACTGGTGTAATTTAGTGGTGGATTGGCAAAAAAAATTGGTGTACAAATCATCTCCCTTATTTTAAAGGCCAGATTAAGGGATTGGACATTCATTTTTAACAATAATAAAATAGTAACTTTTTCATCTCTTATCATTTTTTTTTTTTTTTTTTTTTTTTTTTTTTTTTTTTTTTTTTTTTTTTTTTTTTTTTTTAACTTAAATCAACTTTCATCCTTTTTCTGTAAAATAATATATTTAAAATCGTTAATCATTAGGCGAAACATATTACACGATTATGACAAACATTTATTTACCTTTCTATAAAAGGGTATTTTCATACTTTCGACAAACTTTTTTCCGGATGCTTTTTTTGGTTTTTCCGGTGCAAGGTATTGCATGATATATTATATGTGATATAACACTAATATGTAAGTTTGAATACTTAACATGTTATTATCAAATGAACATAAGTATTTGTGTAGAATTCCAAAGATTCAGCATTTTTGCATTTAAAAATACAATTTCTTAGCTTTTCGACCATATATATACATAATTTTTGAACTTTTAAATCAATAATGTTTATTCACAAAAGTTGGAGAAAATCTATGATTTTTATTTTTTGATATTCAAAATGCACTTGGTATATCACATATGATATAAAGGTATTGCATGATATATTATATGTGATATAACACTAATATGTTAGTTTGAATACTTAACATGTTATTATCAAATGAACATAAGTATTTGTGTAAAATTCCAAAGATTCAGCATTTTTGCATTTAAAAATACAATTTCTTAGCTTTTCGACCATATATATACATAATTTTTGAACTTTTAAATCAATAATGTTTATTCACAAAAGTTGGAGAAAATCTATGATTTTTATTTTTTTGATATTCAAAACGCACTTGGTATATCACATATGATATAACAACAATTTAGATTCGAATAATGATATTCACCGGGTTACCCAAAAAAAATAGATTTGAATAATGAACACGTTGTCGTAAAATAAACATAAATATTATTTTTGATGTAAAAAATGGTAAATCTTTTAGAGTTGTATACAAATACTTATGTCCATTTACGCTAACATGTTGAGTGTTCGAACTTATAAATTAGTGTTATATCACATGTGATATGTGTTTATATATGGTACGTAAAGCAAGGATTTAGGTAAATTAATGGTGTGAGATGAGTGTGATCATATGTTCGGTTACCCGTGTTTGGTAAGGGCCCCGAGATAAGAACGTTATTTTGAGTTGATGTAACACTCGCATACGATAAGGGTTTAGTGTATGCTTTATGTGTGTGAAATGTGGAGAAGATAACTTGGTTCTTCTCACCAAATGGATCGATATTTATAGAGATGCATTTGGGGTTGCGTGCGATATGTGAATGTGATCCAGCGGTCGTAGATGATCCAACGGTCCTAGATGGTACGCATGGTGGACATCCTATAAAGGAGACAAGAATGACATGTGGCAGGACATCATTGGCTCATATGGTTATAGGAATATTTAGCGAGATCTACACATACTAGCGAAATACCCGCGACACTACCTCTACACGAATGAGGAAGCTACACGTGGCATTAAAGCATAACGGTTTTGGGGATAAGTTGTCAGGCCCGTTCTTGCCTTGGAATTGTTTTTTCAGGAAAGAATGCTTTGTATCCACCATGGGAATGTTGATTTCTCAGGCGATGTTTGTTAGACTTCTAGCCTTGTGGGCTCGTTATGACCGTATGAGCTTTAGTCATTTGGACTAAAACTGCTATACGCTATCAATATGTTAAGCGAGTTTGAATAAAACCTTTTTTCTATTTTCTACAACTATAAATAAACCGTATAAATTTAGAGGTTCAAATATCATGTGTGATATATAGTTGAAAAGCTAAGAATGTGTACTTTCCAATGCAAAAAATGTTGAATCTTTTGGAGTTTTATTCAAATACTTATGCTCATTTTATGATAGTATGTTGAGTGTTCAAACTTACAGATTAGTGTTATATCACATGTGATATATCAAGCGAGTCTAAAAAAAATATTTTATTTCTTCTGGCTTCTATGAATAATATGTATTGATTTGGAGGTTTAAAATTTATATGTGATATATGGTTGTAAAACTTAGGATGTGTATTTTTCAATGCCAAAAACGATAGAATTAGTTTGAGTTATACACAAATACTTATGCCTATTTTACGACAACATGTTGAGTGTTCGAACTTGCAGATTGATGTTATATCACATATGATATATCAACCAGAATACTATACCGGAAAAAGAAAAAAAAAATCTCGAAAGTATATGAACTAAACGCTCGTCATCTATACTACTTATAATGCATGTTGACACTTCCCTCCTATTAAATTTTTAAGATTTCCTAAAATAGATTTTAAGTAAGTACATGTAAAAAAGCTTAATATACAAGTATATAAAGCACACATAAAACTAAAAACACGCTACTCATATAATACAATTAATACACTTTAAAAAACACTCATTCACCCAAAAATATAGCTATTTAACCACAAAGTACAATATAAAAAAGCTTTCAAAACATTATTCAATACATACAATTAATACACAAATTAAATCACTCATTCACTAAAATATACAACTATTTTACCACATAATTAATCTAAATAAGCTAATCATCTATTTTAAAAAAATAATAACCCAAGCAGATTCTGAGATCGGTTTAAATGAATTTGAATACCGAATTTTTTTTCTCTCTAACATGTAGAACAATACACACCAATACACCATACGAAAGACAAATACTAACATACATAAAATTGTGCATCCAAGAGTCCCATACACACTGGTTCGTGACTCATATCAAACCCAAAACGAAACATAAGGGATGTTTGTACTTCATTTATCAACAAGATATAAAAAACGGGTACTGTAATTTCGAGTTAAAATTAAAAGGGTTGTGTTTATTGTGGTGTGGTTCGAATAATAGCAAAGAGAGCCACAAGAAAATCATACTGTGATTTGTAGTGTATGAAGATCTTGGTTTTCATAAGAGAGAGAAACCAAAAGGGTGTTGGTGGCTGCAAAATGAAACAAAGTTATGATATGAGTTGTGTGAAAGGAGAGTGGCGCATGGTTTGTACATTAGGGTTAGGAATAAAAAGTATTAGATATAAGTTTATTAATTCGGCCGAGTGATACACATAAATATTTTGGGCTGCTATTGAGCCAAGTGAAATAAATTTGGTTGGGTTTGAGATATATTGGGCTTAAACAAAATAGTATAACAAATCAGGTTAAGACAATGATGCGTGTCGCTAGAGGTGTAAATTATTATACTTCCCAAGTTTCACTCAAATTTTAAATTTATAAAACACTTTTACCGATTATTAAGAAAACGCATACAAGCAAGTATACTCGTCCGTGTGTAATATGATTTGTGGTAAATAGGGATCGTCCCAAGAGACTTTACGTTAATTAGATTAGCAATTATAGAAAAGCAAGAATAATACTAAAGATTGTCACTATCTATAGCACC
Organism: Artemisia annua; assembly: GCA_014162995.1. Taxonomy (NCBI): domain Eukaryota; kingdom Viridiplantae; phylum Streptophyta; class Magnoliopsida; order Asterales; family Asteraceae; genus Artemisia; species Artemisia annua. The sequence continues at coordinate 34,836 of LBNU01002820.1, read as the reverse complement.
GTAGAAATAACAAACAAACAATGGTTCTCGAATTCAAGCAATAAGCAATAAGCAACAAGGACTTGTTTAGGAATTATAGACAAACGTGATATAATGTTGAACATGTTTGGGTGAAACATATATGTAGATGGCACATATCATTTTTCACAAGGTTTTCTAGTCAATGGGTAATATCAAGAAAAACCATGTTTCTACTAATTTCATGGGTGAGTCCTTTCGGCCAATACATCATCCCATTACGTTAGCTCTTTGTATTAACAAATGTATGAAAAGATGATTAGTAACATTAGTTCATACGAGTCCTTTCGGCCCAATCTCATGATTAAATATTCCCGAATTCATTTAAAAACTTGAATACTTATAGTTGTCAATTATAAAGTACCAATCCATTTGTGCACCAATTTCTTGGAATAAAACAATGTTATAAATCCTTTCGGCCTTAAAATCCAACAATGTTTAATTAACAAGTTTTAGAACACGAATTATATTTAAATAAACTTATGAGAATAATCACTTTTCTAACCGTCTAACCATTCAACATTCATACGTAGTCTGCATAATTCCCAAACAAGTATCACAAATTATTCCATAACAAGTTTCATCAATAAACATAACATAACATTCATTATATTGTCCAACATCATAAATAAAATAGAAGAAAGTTACCCAAACAAGATTACAAAGAGAAAGTAATGTAAGAGTTAGAGCACTCTCCGGGCCTCCAATTGAACAAGGGAATTCACCGCCTCTTCTAACAAGTATCACCAACACTTCTTGGTATCTTAAGAATGACAGGAATTATTGAGCTCTTTCGGGTTATGTAAGTTATGATCAAGTCATTAGGATGTAAGGCTTGATAAAGGATCAAGTATCTAATTTCTCTAGTAATTTGAGGGAACTTCTCACAATTCTATTATGATTTGTAATTTTTGTAGATGATGATAATGAGTGCTTAGGGCCTTATTTATGCTTGAAATTATACACAAAAGCTGTTACAAACATCCCATAATCATAATGTGGAGGTAATGATCGGACTTGGTGATTAATGGCACTTAAAACCTTGAGTTAATGCAACCTTTCATCTCAGAATTTTCTGAACCCACGGGTTTGGAACTGAACCTGGCGGTTTGGACATGATAGCAAAACCTTTGGTTTGGAAATGAACCTTGGGTTTGATCCTCAGCTTTGAACCTTTGGTTTAGGAATAAACCTTGGGTTTAAGAACATAATTTCCACCTTGGTTTTTCATTAAACTCCATCTTGAAATAATCTTTTATCACCAAATCGTACCTCAATCTTTCGCTAGAAATCTCCTCATTCTTTACTCATGCAACGGAAATAATCATACATGAAACAAAATCTTTTGACGACACTCTTTTCTTGAATATTTTCTTCATCTTTAAGCTTTTCTTCGTCAATCCTCAATATTTTCTTGCACCTAGACTTGAACATATCTTTATACCAAATAAGCGTAAAAATGCTCATAACATAACTAAATAATATACAAAATGTACAAATAACGCAACTCTATCATAGACAAAATGAGCGTTATCAGACAAGTTGGGCTTTTGTGAGTATTCTGAGCTGAGTATTGGGCCAATATATTGGACTGCAATTTCGAATGTATTATACCGTCCAAAACGTAATAAAGTGAATACACATTTTTTTTAGCTACTTGCGATTGCAAGACATTATCAATCACTTTGACCTCCTATCTTCATTTTGTATAAGCTTGTATGTCGTAATAAGCTTATATATGCCGAAAATTTACAAAATAAGCTTAAACAAACACCCCATCGATCTTGTTACAACTCACACACATAATAGTCAACAATAAATGTATACAATTGCAATCAATATTTTTTTGAACAAAATTGCAATCAATATTCACTAATGGACATGTTTTCTAAAGAAAACTGCTTTTGTTCTCATGAAGAAGAACCATAGCATGGCCCGACACAAATTAAATCAAACTATTGAACTGTAGTGTGTTACATCGATATTTTACCTGCTCTACAACTTAAATTGTGTGAAATAAAAAAATGGATACACGTTTAGATTTATTGTAAAACCTTGTATGTAGCTATACCATACATTATCTATACTGAAGAGACCATCATAGAATTGACTTGGCGTTCTTTGACTTTCATGTACAAACCCTGCAAAAACCGTAACATTGAGTTTATTTGTGCAACATACAACAAGCCAAACCCAAAAAGAAAGACAGAAAGAGAAAGAAAACTCATACTCTTAGGTTCAAAAGAATATATTCATTTGGATTTTATTTTTTGTTATATTTCTGGCTGGAAAACAAGTTGTTTAAGGATTTTAGTTATCAAATAGAACTTCTCTTTGACAAAGTAGTCCTTTATGACCAAAAATAACGTTTCTTCCTTATCACTAGGAGGAAATATTTTTTGCTATAATACCAATGCACTTTTACATTTGTGTCCTATTTAGTTGTTTTTGTTTTTTTTGGACGGCAATTGTGGCTACATGGCTCCTAGCCCAGAAGGCGTAGCGAGTCCACACAACCAGGTTGGGTCCAACCCAGAAGGCAATGACACCCTTCCCTTTACGCACGCGGGAGGAAACCCCTATCGCCCTAGACAAGACTCGAACTTGAGACTTTGCCTAGGAGGGTAAAACCTCCATACCGCTAGACCAAGGCCCGTTGGTCCTATTTAGTTGTTTTGTGTATAAAAATGTAAGATTCGGACAAAATGTTAGATTTTCTTAAAAAGGCATATGTTAAATTTCACATCAAAATTAAAGATTGCCGATTACACTTACAAATAACCCAATTACCCAAACAGGACCAAGTCATGTTTTAATGACTCGGATGTACAAACTTAAGTACAATGACATGTGACAAAAACCTTATATAGGTCATTGGTTAAAACTTATGTGGTTGGGTAGGAAAAGGACCAACAATTAATAAATTAATAAACATATGATAGAAGATTTGTGTGAGAAAATTACGCTTGTTGTGTGAATGGTGGCGCCCGTTGTCATGTTAATTTTTTGATCAGGAACCAACTCGAACTCCATTTTCTGCAAAAATATTGCAAGAGCAACAATCGCTTCCATCATAGCGAACTGATCACCTACACATTTCCGTGGGCCACCACTGAACGGGATGTACCTACAATGAAATCTTTCCATGTTAGGAAACCTTGACTTTAAACTCCATACAAGTTGTTTATGTTTTTGGAAAAAGTTTGACCGCTAAGTTTCGGATTATGCCGGTTAATGACATACAGAAATGGTTAATGCTAAAATTATGACAAATCCCATAACAATTCTGAACTTAGAAAGTAATATGATATTACTTGTAATCGGTGTTGGCTTCGTTTGGCACAGGCCCATCCAAGTCAAATCTTTCAGGTATGAATTCTTCTGCTCTTTCCCATACCTTTTCAAATACCAAAGTATAATTCAAAATCACGTCAAGGTAGATACATAAAGTAACAAAAAAAAAATATCTGCAGATATATTATGTAACATAAAATCTGAAATGTCAATTTCGCCCTTAATCTTCTGAAATAATCTGAATGGTTCGGTTGGGCTGGGTTATTCATATCTCTAACGGGTCCAAACGGGTAAAAAATGACTTAAGTGTATTTTTAATCATAAAACCTCCCAGAACATTCTACTAAAAAAGATAATATTGAATATTTAGAAATTTGCAAGTTATCGTAAAATAATACCTGGGAAGAATGATGGATGTTATACACCGATATCATAATATCTTGACCAGGATTGACCTTATAATTGCCTGGAAGCTCATCCGCGACTATAGCTCTTCTTATTAATACCTGATGAAGATAATGTCAGAAAACTTTTGGAACAATTTAGCAAACATAATATATATAAAAAAAAAGGCATATTTTGCCAACCGGAGGATGTGGGTAGAGACGCATTGACTCATTTATGCATCGGGTTATAAACTTGAGGTTCTTTATGTCTTCGTATGTTGGCGGTCGGCCTTGTAACACTCTGTCAACTTCTTCTTGAGCCTTCACTAAAGAAGATGGATCCTGCAAAATTTATAGAATATGCTACATTTATGTCTTCATATGTAACTATAAAACTGATACTACATTTATGTATAATTTCAAAGTTATAGAAAAATTACACAAAACGGGACTTAAGACCATCTTTAATGATTTGGACGTACATAAAAAGTAGACATTATATTTTGATCAATGAATAAAACATAAAGTATTAATTAAAAAGTTTAATGAATCAGTAAAAGTACCTTACTTAAAAGATATGCAGTCCAAGTTAACACGGAACCAGTGGTTTCATGTCCAGCAACCAACATTGACAAAAGGTCATCACGAAGCTGTTGACTCGTTACCTAACCATTAAGAAAAAAAATAAAAATAAAAAAAAAAATAATAATAATAATAATAATAAATAAATAAATAAATAAATAAATAAATAAAAGAGAGAGAGAGAGAGAAAAACTGAAAATAAAAACCAAATTACATAAAAAGGTGTTAAAAAATTATTTCCAGACCTCTTCTCTGCTAGCAAGCAAGAATCGAAGGATGCTTGGATCGGCATCATTCACATAATCTTCATCATTGATTTTTTCGCCTTCTTTTTCAACCATCTCCTTGCATTTCAATATAAGTTCTTCAACAGTTTCTCTAATTATAGTAACCGCTTGTTGGGCTTTTATTTGTCTTGGGATGATTTTGCATAATGCATCAATCTGCATATAAGAAAACAGATCAGTCAAAATTGTTTCTTTTTCTTTCTTAATTACTCCTACATTAAAGCAAGTGGTAAATTTGCTCTAATGATGTTAACCTTTTACTTTCAAAATCAAGAACTGGCATTCACCTTGTCATGAAAACGGTAGAAATCACAACATTTTAAGCTGACTTGACACAAGTTGTAAAACATTTAGTATATAATGTTAAGATTTACAAAACGACCCAGACGGGACACTATTAGTACCCCTATAACCATAATAGAAATGTTAAGATTCAGGTTAATTTGCATAATAGCTTTGTTGGAAATTCATGCAAAAAAACCTTATAAATATTGACCCTATAACTAGTTAGTTTGACCTTAAAAGTTAATCTATCCCTCTACTTTGCAGTAAATGAAAAAGGTAGCAGCAACCTGCCTTCCAATAAGGTAACAGATCAGTTGAACGAGCTTCAGCTTCTTTTAGTGCGGTGTAAACGGATTCAATCACAGGACTATCAGAAGTGAGTGAATCAAAATTGTAGTTAAATACCGCCAAACCAATAACATCAAGCGTTAACTGAGAAAATTGTTCCTCCATGTTGACAGCAGTGCCATTGAGTGCATACGTTTTGAGCTTGTCCACAAATCTTTCGGAACATTTGCAAAATACACGATCAACTATTACTGATAGGTATTTCTTGTGAAGCGATGGAACCACAGCCCTGCGCCTTGCCTATAAACACAAATAAGTTGTGCTTTAGTTTTTGTTTTCCGAAAAAACACTACCACTTAGGTGGTTGCACATCTGCTTTAATAATCAACTTCTCTACAAACATACTTTGCAGGTTATCAAAATAATATGTTTGATCACACATTATAAAACACCCTTTAAACCAAACAACATTCTAAGATCAATAGACCATGAGTTATGGCATTTTGTCTTGAAGGTGATAATCTGATTACTATGTTTGCAAGCCACAGATTATCAGTTTTTACTGTTTGGAAAGAGTGAGCTTATTCTGGTTATATACTTATATAGGGGTCTCCAAACAAAGAATTTTATGAAATCAACTTAAAAGCAGGCACAAACTTGATTATGGGTTAGATTAGGTCACTATACATGCAAACCCATGAAACAGAATTAGAGATTGTGAAGCACCCAAACAATTGATCATCTAATTATCAAAACTTCGAACAGAAGCACATCCAGATATCCAAACACTATACGCAACACCAACTACCCACTTTCAAATGAAATCGGCATTTCAACAAAGATTGAGTAACTGACATATCTCTTTGATTTCACTTATTTTGAGTTTGGGTACCCTACTAATTTACATACAACGAGGTCACGAAACGGAGAGCTGACTAAGTGACTAGTTAATTTTATCAGTCGCCTACTACATGTATAGTGACGAATTTCCATCACAAACATAAGCTAAGACACTTTTTTAACTGGTTAACCTCCATTTCTTAACTACATTGTATATTAAATACAGTAGTAGATAACCGAGTTGAAAGAAAAGCTAAAAGCAAAGCAAAAAAGTACTTGGTATATGTTAAATAATCACATCCAAACACCATACCCTACACCAACTAATCCTTTTAAAATGCAACGCTAAATACCCTTTTAAAAACATATGAATGTATAACGAGTAGTTTTAGAATTGAGGAAGCATAATGAGTTATATAAGGGTAGTACTCATGGGCNATAGAGTATTTTTGGCTTTTACCCTTTAAATAAATATATACTCATAAACATAAAACTAAAAGCCATCACATAAAATTTACATTGGTAATAGTAATAATAAAGTTACCGTCCAAAGAGAACCTTCAGCAATAGCAAAACCAGAACCAAACAAGAACTCAGAAACCTCAGCAACAAGACCTTTAGCATATATAGTACCATAGTTTCTCAAAACATGTTTAGCAATTAATGGGTCACTAACAATAACAAAGTTTCTTGGACCAGCTGCTAATCTATAAATAGGTCCATAATCATTCATCCATTTAAACAAAGGTAAAAAAAGGGCCCCACCTAAAAGGTCAGATACATCTTCTAGTTTAGCTTCTGCTATTGGGATATTTGAGTTGTCTTTTTTTGTGTTGGTTAGTGACCTTGTTAGTGATGTTAGCCAGTCTGGGCTGACCCATGACCCGTTTTTTGACTTGGGTTTTGGTTTGTTTTCTAGTGAGCATTTGATGGTGAGGTGGGGTAGGTATTTGGGTGGTTTTATGGTAGTGATATGGTGGTGTGTGGTGGTGGTTGTTGTTATGAGGGGTGAGAGTGAGTGTAGTATTGTTGGCATGTTTTGTTTGTTTTGTGAGGGTGAAACTGAAAGTGGTGTTTCAATGTTGGATATTTGTGTTTCGTTTGAGTGAAGTTCAAGATTGGCCCTTTGTTTATTTATTTTTTCTTCTTCTTTTTTCTACTTATATACGGATCCCAAACGGTGACCGCAATTTTTAGCAGTCATGTTTGTGGTCATCCCTGTCACATCAGTACCAACTCAGTTTTCTCTCTTCAAGACTACACACAAACCATAAACAAGTAATGCTGACCACTATGACGGTTGCAATCACAACAAAAAACAAATAAAAAAACCACACACACAAACCAAAATGAAATTGTGGTCGGGTAAACGACCCTAATATGAATTTGTTTGGGGGACTCGGTCGCTTGTGGTTGTGCTGGGACGCGGTCGTGTTTGTGGTTGGTTGAGGTGTTTTGGTCACGATTAGCTATAGTCATATGTATTGTCACTCATTTCACATGTCAACGAAAATAATATAAAATCATATTTTACCAGCATTTGTAACACCGAATCACATTTTACCAGCATGTGCATATTTTACCAACATTTGTAACAACAAAAACTAGACTTGTTAAAACACAGGCTAAAAGCAACTTTATTAGAATGCCACTACCTTTTTAAATCGAGTATGCCTTCGAGAGA